>JANHFQ010002575.1:21319-32809 GCA_032468035.1 Aparallactus werneri
CTAACTTTCGCCTCTGGACCACCAGGCATGGAAATACAGTCCTGAGCGAGTCATACCTATTGGTTTCAGTTTCACAATTTGAAACGGGTGCCATTTTTTCGCACTCCGAATAGCTGGACCCTAATGGGAAGCTATAAGAGACTTCTTTAAGAAGCTCTTTACTCCTGCCTCCTTCTTAATGGATGATTCTTATCAAGATTCAATCCGGTTGGGTCCTGAGTACTGCCTTTATTAATACTGTCTTCCAAGTTAAGTCTTATTTCCCTTGGTCCTTCGATTTATACACAGAATGGACTCCAAGGGTAGAGGAAGTGCCTAAGGGTGTTTTTTCTTGTACAATCCCTTCTACATGTGAGTTCCTACTGCATCAAGGAACTTCACAGGCATGTTTAGACGTGTGGAAGGGTGGGAACACTCTGTGCACAAACCGCTCTGGACCGGGAAGAAGTTCCCTGATGCAGCGGTTCTCTACTTGTCGCACGCACCCCAGCCCTTTTGAGGCTACCGGGGGTTTGCGGCTCCCCCATCAGGGGTTAAGAGCACGCTGCTACCTGTACCCAGGAGGGACAGGTAGTCTTCCAGGAATCGCCCTGTATGGTCCTCTTTAGTTCCTATAGGCATCCTGATGTGGCGGTCTCCTCCCCTCGCCTACCCAGAAAGGGGATATCGCAGGTTGATCATCTCTGGAACCATCAGGACGCACAACCTAACCAGGAGCACGCAGTGAGTAGAGGGGAGGATCTGGCCTTCCTACCCCTCTTATTTCCCTGGCCTCCCTACATGCTGTTTTGCCGGTCGTATCTCAGGTGCAGGTTCTCACATCCCACCAGTGAGTGACCCATCTACTAATTGTATCATTATTTTCTTACTTCACACAGGAGTTATGGAATTGAATCACGGTTCTCCCCAACAACCGTCCCTCCAGTTAGATGACTTAAATGCCACCATTCAAGCAATGGTTCAAGCGGCAGTGACTACCTCCATGGGTAAGGTTTTGGAAGACCTCAAGTTAACTTTAGCACCTATCTTGGGAGAGCCTACACCAAAGGCTCACAAGGTGAGGAAGCATCTGGCTGGAGCTTCTCAGGACCCCTTGGTCCCTGACCCCAAGGTCCCCCGGACCCATCAGACAGAGGAGCACAAAATGATGGTCACCCTGGTACCTTCTGACTTGTCGGAAGGAGAGGTGGAAGATGATGATGATCAGGATGATCCAGGAGAATCCTGGGTTCCCTCTGATTCCCCATCATCGGAGGAGGAGGAGGATCCTTCAGCAAGGCAGTCGAGATGTCTCTTTGCTCCTGAAGGCTATGCCAAGGTCCTGCATAATGTATTATCTACCCTTGACCTCAATTCTGCTCCTGAAGCTCCTCCAGCTCCCTCCACTTTGGGATACGTCTCATCTGTCCTTCCTTCTCACCAACAACCCTCGACTGGTTTTCCTCTTCCAACACCTTTTCAAGTGTCTATCATGAGAGAATGGGCATCCATTCTTCGCCACAAAGAGACCTGTTCTAATTATTCTCATCATTATGACATAATAGGGGACCAAGCTGCTTGGTTCCATCCTCCAGTGGTCGCTGCCTTGGATTCTCATTCAATCCTTCCTTTGGACTCTGAGTCATTACTTAAACACCTGATGGATAGACGCTTCAAAAATTCAGTGTGATATTCCTTTGATGCTTCATCAGGAGCCCTGAGGGTCTCAGTGGCGGCCTCCCTCTCCTGCAGAGCCATGGTTCTATGGTGTCAACAGCTCATGGAACAGGCTGAACTTCCCAGGTCAGTCCTCTCCAACCTTAGGAAAATCGCCAATACAGCAGCCTTCACCGCTGACGTGACAGAGGATGCCATCCAGTGGTTGGCCAGGTCCATGGCCTCCACGGTTGCCACCAGACATAGTACATGGTTGCGTAACTGGGACGTGGAGAGTTTGGCTCATGTCAAGCTGGTAGGCTTACCCTTCAAGGGTTCCAAGCTCTTCGGGGCAGATTTGGATCCATTCTTGTGGGACTCAAAGGGAAAGGGGAAGACCCTTCCCACCAGACCCAAGACTAGAACTCCCTTTGTTCCATGTCCACATCAGTCCTTTTGGCCCTTTCGGTCTGCCCAGTCTTCCTCAGCCCCGGACTGGCCACGTCAGACCACCTGGCAGCCTAGAATGCAGTATTACAAACCAAGGCAACAAGGTCACTCATTTACCAATAAGCGAGCTACCAAGAAGCAATGACTTGCACCCACCTACCCTCCAAAGATTTTCCCAACATTGGTAGACAGTCACGTCCAACTCCTGGGTGAGGGATACGGTCCGCCGGGGTTACTCCCTTGAGTTCTTACGCTGTCCCAAAGCAAGATTTCTACAGGTTCGACGTCCATGGGATCTCTCCAGACATCAAGGAAACTTATAGGCTATTAATTGCATGCTAGCTATCGAGGCTATCAAGCGGGTCCCCTTCCCACAAAGAGGTTTGGGCATATACTCCCCATTCTTCACAGTTCTGAAGAGCTTGGAGGGGGGATCAGACCCATTCTAGACCTGAAGTGGGTGAACCGCCGGTTAACTCGCCCGGCCTTCAGGATGGAGACCCTCCGCTCCATCTTGACCTTCATCGACCATGGGGACTTCATGTCCTCCCTAGACCTGATGGAGGCTTACTTACACATTCCCATCAGACCCGCCCATCTCCGCTTTCTCAGATTCTGCTACAACTCAGAACACTTTCAGTTCAAGGCCTTGCCCTTCAGACTCGTGGTGGCCCCGAGGGTCTTCTCGAAGGTCCTCATCACTGCCATCGCTTCCCTTCGTCTCCAGGGTCTCTCGATATTCCCGTACCTGGATGACATCCTGATAAAGACTCCCTCACTTCAATTGGCCTCCTCCCACTTGAACATCACCATCGCACACCTACAGAGCCTAGGTTTCCTGATAAATTGGGAAAAGAGCTGCCTCTTCCCCTCCAGTGGAAGGGGACCACTGGGCGCACCATCTGGGCGCGGTGATCAAGTCATCCACCAGCCACGTCTCCCTATCTCCTGAGAGAGCAGCAAAGATTTGCTCATTAGCATCCGCGATCTTATGAGCTGCCCCCCCCCAGACTCCCTGACAGACAACAGGCTGTCCCTGTTAGTCTCATGTTATGACATAATACCCTGGAGGGCCAGATCAAACGCCCTTCACATCCTCCTCCTATCACATCAGGAGAACATTGCCAGCCGAATCTCCAACCCACTTCCCCTGGATCACCTATCTCAGGAGGACATCAAGTGTTGGCTCAGCAGTCACTGACTCCAGTTGTCCACCACCTTCTTCCGGCTGAACAGGTTGGTCATCCACACAGATGCGAGTCTGACAGGATGGGGGGCACATCTCGGGAACCAGGCCATTCAGGGTATCTGGTCTCAGTCGGAGTCCAGACAGAGTATCAACTTCCTGGAGGTTCGAGCGGTACTTCTTGCCCTCAAGTCTCTGGAACAAGAGATCAGGAACCAACATCTGCTAATTTACACAGACAACATCTGCACCAGAGCCTTCCTGAACAGACAGGGAGGGACTTGTTCGATGCCCCTACAACGTCTGGCTTGCTCACTTTTTCTTTGGGCGGAACCAACTGTAGCATCCATAAGAGCAGTATACATCCCAGGAGTGGAAAACGTGCAGGCAGATTGGCTAAGCAGGACAACCGCGGACAAATCAGAGTGGCAGTTACACCCACCGGTACTCAAGGATCTTCAGTCTCACTTCGGCCTCCTACAGATGGACCTATTTGCCTGCCACTACAATGCTCAGCTCCCCCGATTCTTCTCCAGGGGAAACTGTCCGACATCTCAGGGGCACAACGCCCTCAACCATCCCTGGCCAAGGGGACTGTTGTACACCTTTCCACCCACGAGGATTCTTCCTCAGGTGATCGCAAAGTCAAGATCAGAAAGGGCAGAGCTATTACTAATCACCCCGTTTTGGCCCCGCTGCCCTTGGTTCTCGTCTCTTCTCCACCTGTTGACAGAACCTTCATATCGCCTGCCCCTCAGAGAGGACCTTTTGCTTCAGGGTCCTCTCAGACACCCCCAGTTATCCAGCCTCCAACTGACAGCCTGAAGGTTAAGCGGCATAGGCTGATATCAAGGGGATACATGGCCTCTATAGTCCATACATTGTTGTCTAGCAAAAGGGCCTCCACTAGACAAGTCTACAATTATACCTGGTCGACTCTTTCCAGATGGTGTACAGAAAAACACATCGACCCATAGCACATCAGAATTCCACAACTGCTGGAGTTTCTGCAAGCCGGCCTCGACAAGGGCCTCAGCATGGCCACCTTACACAGACAGGTGTCAGCCATATGCTCCACCTTGGGGTTCCCCAAGGGTCTTTCAATGGCGGCGCACCCGCACATCAGGCGTTTTCTAAGGGGTGCCACTATTCTCAACCCTCCCCCGGTGGTAGGGGTTCCTCCATGGGACTTGTTCGTGGTATTTAAGGCACTCTCATGACCACCCTTTGAACCATTAGCCATATGTTCACTCAAGCTGCTTTCCCTTAAGACTGCTTTACTAGTGGCCATAGTGTCCGCCAGGAGAGTTTTGGAATTGGCGGCCTTCTCCATCACACCACAACTATGCATGGTCAGCAAAGACAGAATCATCCTGCTTTATGACCCTGTCTTTTTACCAAAAGTCAACTTGATGTTCCACCGCACCGCAGAGACCATCCTCCCATCATTTTTTCCTTCGCCGACCTCCCCTCAGGAGAGGAAATGGCACTGCCTCGACATGCGGAGAGCCTTCCTTTTCTATCGAGATTGCATGGCAGCTTTTAGAAAGATGGAGGCCCTGTTCGTTTCCTTCTCCAAGACCTTCAAGGGCTCCAAGGTTTCTCCCATATCCATTGCCAGATGGGTCCGGGAAGCAATCTCCCTCGCTTACAAAGCCAGGAACCTAGATCTCCCTGAAGGGATTTTGGCTCACTCCACCCGGGAAGCCTCCACCTCTACCTTCTACAGGTCCTGTCCTTCCCTAGAACAGGTATGCAGGGCAGCCACTTGGAGTTCCCCCCACTCATTCATTCAACATTACAGGGTGGACAGATATTCTTCCCAGGACTCCGAATTTGGTTGCACAGTCCTGAGCTCAGTCCTTCCCTCGGGTCATTTGACCCACCCTTAGAGACTGCTGGGGTATGGTCCCAATGAGCACCAAGCCCAGCACGGAGCTCCTCCACAGGAGAATGAGGAGGTTTGGACTTACCGTGAGCCTCCATTCTCTGTGGACTCCATGCTGGGCTCGGTGCACACAACCCACTTTGACCCTCCGGTCATTCCCTTCCGTCTTGAGACATTTGGCATACTCAATTTTAACCTAATCCAGTAGGGAGGTTGTTAGTTTGTTTTGTTACAGACTTCTGTCAACTCAAGATTCATTATCATAACAATCCTTGATTTTTGGGGCAGTCATATCTTGAGGACAACACCACAGCTCCTCGACCGGACTTGGACTTTTCGAACTAGTCGTTTCTGGCTAGTACATTCTGGGGATTTCCAGTCTGGCTCCGCCTCCTTAAAGCCTGTCTTGCTATTGGATGAGGCTTAGCCCAATGAGCATCAAGCTCAGCACGGAGTCCACAGAGAATGGAGGTTCACGGTAAGTCCAAACCTCCTCATTTTTCTATTGCAAAGTTGATGCTGGTCAAAGCCAAAGAAAAGATGGATTCAAAGCTTTAATAAAATAGGCCAACATAGGTATTGTTTAAAAGATTAACATAATAGGAAGTTAAATAAATGCATCTTGGAAGGCAAAAATCCATTTGGTTGTGTAAGGTTACTCCAACCTTATTCTACCCAAGTGTGAGCAGTCCAAGAACTTAATCACACCCAGGACGAGATTCAAGGAAAAAATAAAAGTATGCTTTATTGTTTTGGCCAAAACAAGTTATAGACTGCCTCTTTCTCCTGTGCAGATTCCAGAGAAAAGAGACAGGGAGGGACCTATGTTGCATTCATGTTTTATCCTCCAGGATCAAAGGAGACCTTTGACATTAGGAATAATTAGGAATCTGACATGCATAGGTGTAAAAACATTTTGATAAACAGCCAGTTTGAGAAGAAAGATGTTTTTTCCATGGCAATTCTCTCCTCTGCTGTCATCCGGAAGAAAACCATTTAGCTTCTCCTTCCCAAGGTGTGGGACTCTTCGGCACCAGCAACAGCAATAAAAGATAAAAGATGACTATTACAGATTGATAATAAAGGTAACTGATAACTTTGGGAATACATGCATAAGAGTAATAAAAGTGATATTACATGCGTAAGACTGATAAAACTGAGAAATAACTCAAAGATAGCCATCTGAAGTTTTTTCTCTCTCTTCCCTTTCTCTCCAAACAAGTTGAGTGAGCTGTCTGAATCAACAACACATGGCCATTAATGAGCTGTTAAGAAAACATGTTCTGTAGCTGTTTCAGCTTATCCTGAATTTAAAAGGAGGAAGGAGAGTGGGGAATAGCCCACAGAGATACGTTCCAAGGAAAAGTGTGGGGTGGGGAGAAACGAAAAGGTTTTGGCTTTTTTAGTTAAAGGATTTCTAATTTATTTTAACTTACAGGATTATTCCTACCTTAGCATAATTACTTAAATTCACTCTATCCTTATATTCCTCTCTCTTTTTATTTTATTCAGGACTGACTAAGTCCTCAAACAAGGGGAGCAGGAGTTGGTATCCCTAACAGACTCTGATTCAGGATGGGACCAGTTTTCTGGATCCAAAATACACCAATTAGCACCAAAATCCCAATCCTTTTCAGGTAACTCATGATTATCATTATAAGCTTGACCATTAATATAAACCACTGTTCCTAATTCAGAATCAGAGTCAAAAGATGCTATGTCTTTTCCATATTATAGAAAGCAGATAGGAGTCGTCGGGTGTTCAGGAAATGTTGAGTTCAGGGGCCATCTGGGATATGTGCAAACCACAGATGACACTCTCTGGTAGGTTGCACAGTCCATTTTGATTCAGGAGCAGCTTTCAGTCTGGTGATGTGGACCCAAGCTCTTGATGCCTTGGCTGCAGTTGAGGTACTGAGCACCTTGAACCCAGGACCCAACGGGAAAAGCAGGAGCCTGGTCAGAAGTCACTGGAAGAGCAGCTTGTACCTGTTGATAAATTTGAGATGAAACCTGTGACAATTTATGCACATAACTGGTTATATATCCCTCCCCCTCATTATCAGAAAATTGGTTAGTAACAAAAGGTCTCCTATACACCATTTCAAAAGGAGACAACTGCAAAATCCCCCTAGGTCCCCACCTTATTCTAGCCAATGCAATGGGTAGGACTCTTGGCCAAGGGAGAGATGTTTCTTGGCACAATTTTGCCAGTGTATTTTTTTAAAGTCCTGTTCATGTGTAAGTTCCACTGGATGCTGAGGTTCTTGGCCAGGTCCTGCACAATCTGTGATGCAAAGTCCTTTTGGCAGTCCAGTGTGTTAAGCCAACACAAGTTTGAGAAGATGTGGGAAAGGTTTCAGGTCAACCGGAGAACAAGTCCATAAAAAGGAGAAGATTTTTCCTTCCCCTTCCTCCCACTTCAGTAAAATCCATTTGCCATGCTTTCCAGCATAATGGGCAATCCTGAGATGTCCTTCTGGATTTGGCTTTCCACCCTTTGGGTTTACTGTCAGAGTAATGAATGCAACTGGAGGCAGGGGGTTAAATAGCACAAGTAAGCTTGATGGCCGGGAATTTGCAAGGTGAGTCAAGGAAACTCTGTAAGTGGCTCCAGTGTCAATCAAAAAGGTTTCCTCTCTTCTCCTTCACACTTAATGATGTCTCCTGGATCCTGTCAGAATTGAGGCATCACATCTTCAAACATCACAGGGGCAGGCTGTGCTGAGTGGGGGCTTTGCTGGAACCCTTGCCCATAAAATCCCCCTCACCCATGCCCTCTTCCCTCCTGCCATCAAAAACATCTTCCCCTTGGTGCCCCCCCTGCCCCTGGAGAAAAGGCTTCTCTGGGCAATCATTATTCCAGTGACCCTGCTTTCCACATCTCACACACTGATCCTTTGCTAGGTGGCCATGTTCCTGGCGCTGCAGAGTGACAGTGAGAAGGTGTGCCTACCTCGACATGTTTCTCTCTTCTAACACTGTTTTTTCTTCAATTCTTCCTCCCTCTGCATGAACACACTATTTATTTAGTTAGTTAGTTAGTTAGTTATTATTAAAACTTGTATGCCATCCACCTCCTTGCGGACTCCGGGCGGCTAACAACAATAAGCAACAGTAAAAACATTAAAAATAATAAAACATTAAAAATAGTTAAACATTAAAAACAATCAACAAATAACTTCACTCCCCCCTGGATGGGTTCACTAGCCCCAGTCTTTATCTAAACGCCCTGACCCGTGTGGAAGCACATATACATTTGTTTGTATATACAAAATCTTTGCTCACTTGCAAGTAATTGCAATGAATGCAAATTTGCCTTCTGGAAGTTAATGTTGCTTGAGTGAACCTAATGAAAGATAAGGATTTTTCCTCCCCCAGAGGGCTCATGTGATGAGGACTCTAAATAAGCTACGCCTGGATAGGATCTTTCCTTTCTCTACCTAGGTCCACAATCTGAAGACTGGTGTAAAAAGCATGCACTTAAAATGTGTGAAACTCACCGTCTATTTTAAGTTTTGGAATGCAGTTATTCAGCACTCCCATCTTCCCTGGCATTATAATAACGATTATTATTTAATCGTTATCATTTACAATCAACTGGAGATCATTTTCTGGCTTTCATTGCCAAAATCCTTGCTAATCTATTTTCTATTTCTTTGGCTTTGCTTGCAGGAAAATCTGGTAACTGTGATTATATTCCGTTGTCTGGGGTATGGGATTGTTGCTACAAAGATTCATATGCCCTATTTAGCTGGAAGGAAGCCCTATCAAAAACCGTGGGCCTTATTTCTAAGTAGACCTGTGTTGGCTAGCCCTTTAAAACATGGATAATAGTGTAGATAACAGAAAACAAATGATTCATAGCCTTGTAGAGGTTGTACAGATTTTCACAATCTAGATCTGGTACAAAAAATGATCGCCTTTCTTTCAGCTGCGACACATGTACTTTAAAGCATTTATAGAGAAAAATTGAGAGTAAGAATGTGGATTTCTCATCTACTTAATTAAATTAATTAAACCTTATTGACAATTAAGACTAAAACAGATACTGTACCTAAGTTATACTTATAGTAGTTGGAGGAATAGAACTGCTATATAAAACTATTTTACAATCAACCACTAGGCGGTAGCAAATAGATGCATATAAGGAATTTGAAGAACAAGTTTTTAATTTAGATTTGTTCCAATTGTCTTGAAATGGCATGGCTGTACTGATGATTTTATAGATTCCTAGACATACTTTGGCCACCAAATGAGAAGAAAGGACTCACTGGAGAAGAGCCTAATGCTGGGAACAATTAAGGGCAAAAGATGAAGGGGGCGACAGAGAATGAGGTGGCTGGATGGAGTCACTGAAGCAGTCGGTGTGAGCTTAAATGGACTCTGGGGGATGGTAGAGGACAGGAAGGCCTGGAGGAACGTTGTCCATGGGGTTACAATGGGCCAGACATGACTTTGCGACTAACAACAACTAATGAACTCTTCAAGTTATTTAGAAATGATGAGCCTACTGCAAACAGGTTCAGGAAACGCATCAGATAATACAACTGCCTCTTCCAAACAGCATCCTTCAATGCCCAAAAAATTCTTCCAACGAGGAACAGATGGAACCCTTTTGTAACTCTTCAAGAGCAAATTTATCATTAAAATGGTACATTCAAAAACAAGAGTGTCATAATTCCTAGAATGATGCTCAATTTATCAAAAGATGAAGATATCCCTCTTCAATGGTCACGGTTCCCAATACAGTCATGCTTTGGTCTTACTATACATAAAGCACAAGGACAAATCATGGAGAATATGCTGATTTATCTGGCGAAACTGGTATTTCAGCATGGTCAGCTGTATGTCACTTTAAGCCAAGAAAAAGAAGTGAAAATGTTAAGAGTATTCTTAAAGAATGGAAGATCAATCACAAATATTGTCATGAAAAATGACCTTTGTTAAAAGAAAAGCATTAATATCTTTTATTACAACAACACGTTATTATAACAATGCATCTTTGTTCTTTAATAAAACGATGTTTGCATCCTTAATTTTAAATCCAAAACAACAGCAATCCACTCATTATTAATCTGGTTTTTTGTTTGTTTTGTTCTGGTATTGAAGTATCTCTGAAAGATAACCCAATGGGTCATGGTTTGTCTAGTATAAAATAAAACCCTGGGGCCTATATCCTTTATTTTAAAAGCCAATAGTGCTGCAGAAAGTCACACTTTAGAATATGGCCCAGGCTGATTAATCTCACTCCCTCCCCATTTCCTGACAATTTCTTCATAAGAGGTATTAACAAAAACAACCCTCAGCCATTGAAGTATCAGGATTATATGCTATCATCAACAAATATCTTGAAAACATTTTCAGTAACATCTGGTGCCTGATTCTTTTGGAAGTTCATGACACTCTTGTTTCTGGCAACAGAACTTAGATTTCCACTCATCCCTGATACCTTTCAGTCTGTGACAGGCTCTCTCATCTTTCAGCCCTCACATATTCAGATCTGTCTGGCAACGTTGCGGTCAGTGGAGAGCCAGTCTGCTGAATTAAAGATGGAGCTAATTATGTGTAGTCAACTTGGCAACCTGTTCTCTTGAAAGCGTTGCAATTATAAAGCTTCTGAACTGTGGAAGTGCATCATATGAATGTGGTAATGGTTTAGAAGGCAAAGGGCCTGTCGTATTGAGCTCTGCACAGAGAGAACAGGTGTATGGCCTCCGCCACCTGTTACAATCTCTTACAGCCGGCAAATCAGGCACACTATTCCCAATGGGAGCAATTTGGCTCTGGAACTTTCAGAAGCATCTTTTAGCCTGTCTGTGAAACAAAGCTCGCTGGGAATCCTGCCTTTAAAAACGGTTTTTGGAGCAGTTGGTGTTTGAAGGTGAGAGGAACAGCTCCAGGTACAAAAGTAAAGAAAGCAATCTTTGGAAGGATAGCAATTACCCATTGCACAGAAAATGTGAGCCTATTCAAGATTATAAGTGACTTATTTTAAAAAATTCATATATTCAAAACAAATGGCTAGGAGGGTGCCATACCTTAAAATTTAAGCCTTAGGTCAAGTGTATGTGTGTATGTATGTGTGTTCCAGCAACCCAGTACAACTGTATGGGAAGAAAAAAAGTTCACATTTGTAGATTTGAATCAGCAGGAAGCAATCCATTCAATCCACATGTTTTGCAAACTAAGGATGACAATCAAAGACTATTACTAGACTTCCAAATCATATTTGTACTTCAGTCAGTCAGTCAGTCAGTCAGTCAGTCAGTCAGTCAGTCAGTCAGTCAGTCAGTCAGTCTCTCTCTCATCTATTGTATCTATTGTATCT
>JANHFQ010002576.1:0-10972 GCA_032468035.1 Aparallactus werneri
GATTCAGCACAGGAGACAAATTGCTGGGAGGCAGATTTTTTTTCCTCTTGTTTTCCTCCCCAAAAGCTGGGTGCGTCATATAGTCAGGTGCGTCTTATAGTCTGAAAAATACAGGTATGTCTTTTTGGTTGTTTTAATTAGAAACAGTTGAAAGCTGGCCAAATTTTGCAAGATCTCACACGAGAACACAATGATTGTATGGAAAGACTCTTGAGAAATGCTGAGATTTCAACGTTCTTGCATACAATTGTGTGGATTCTTCAATGAATTCTTAAAGAGGTTATGGACAGTTTGGAAAAACAGGAAGGATGTCTGAAATTTTCGGTACCTATCACATGTCTGCCTATGGAAATTCTCAGTCATCCAGGTCATGGTTGTCCCAAAGATGCTTTTTTTTTCAAGAGGCAACTGGACTTTCTTGTTTTTCTTTGAAGACATTTCGTTTGTCATTCAAGAAGCTTCTTCAGCTCTGGAAAATCACCTTGGAGACTACCTATCACATAATTTCCCTCCTCCCATCATCCATTCAATCATGTGCAATTCTTGGAGACAAGTTTTCTTAGTAAGGTTTTCCAGGTGTGGTTTGCCATTGCCTCTTTCCTAGGGCTGAGAGAAACTGACTGGTCCAATGTCACTCAGATGACTTTGCCTCTAAGGGCAGGACTAGAACTCACAATCTCCTGGTAACTCCCAGAATTCCTCAGCCAGCTTTGCTGACTGAGGAATTCTGGGAGTTGAAGTCCACAAACCTTAAAGTTGCCAAGATTGGAGACCCCTGGTAGAAATTTTGTAGAATTCTCAAGCTTCCTAGTATTTGTCTGTCCTTACTTGCAGTCTCTTAGGACAGTGGCTCCCAACCTTTCTGACATGCTGTGGCCATGGTTAGAGGGTTGGGGACCCCTGTTTTAGGAGAGTCACACCCAGGAAAAAATATGTGACTCTTTTTTTCTGTGTTTAAATAAGGACCAGGAAATATTATTTGAGGATGGATGTGAAGAGCAAAATTGTACTTCAGCAACTTTAATTAAAAGTCCAGCAGAAGTAGAAATGTGAAAATTAAAATGACATCATCATTACCACTACTATTGCCATTGCCATCATGCAAGCAACAACTTGTCGGTATAAACTGCAGGTATAGGTCAGTTTAGCCTATATTTTGGATAAACCCCAACCAATGAGAATTGTACTCTAGCAATTCCCATCTTACTATAAATGAAAGTGAGAACAAATCTCAGTCAGCACATAATAAGTCTCCATAATTGGATTCACTGTTTTCACAATGGCTGCTATGCTGTATTTAATGGCAGGCATTAAAAAGGTGTTGTAAAGATTGAATGAGTTGCTGGCAATTCTCTGTACTGGCTATACCAGTAGGTGTTGCCTCTCATATTAAAGAGAAAAGGGTATGCTAGAGAATGGTTTTATTAACCTGCATATAGGATAGGGATGGGCAACCCAAAATTGATGGGTTACTTGCAACCTCAACTTTTCTTCAGCCCCCCTCCCACTATCCTATTAATTATATGTAAACCTAAGTAACGATGAAATAAAAGGACTAAACACCCTTCCCTTTCTGATCCTGTTACCACCACTTAAGAAGGAACAAAGTGAGGCCACTGAAACAGTCCTGATCCCTGATCGAGGGCCATTAATAGATTGATGACAAGCATTTGAATTAGAGAAAGAGAATGTATGTGTGGAGAGTTCTGGGTAAGAAATGTCAAGCTAACACTTCTCCAAACGAACAGAAACAATGTTAGAAGCCATATTCAAAACACTATCAAGTAAACCAGTCCCACAGTACCAGGGGTGGGTTTCTTCCAGTTTAGGTCTGAACTGATGTAGTAGCTACATCAGCTGATTTTCAGGGCTAATGTGATACATGCACAATGCGCATTTGGCGCGTGCTCACAAAATCCCCGCACCAAGCGGTTGGTGCTGGGATTTTGTGCGCACACGCCAAATGTGCGCTGTACACGCATCAGCTTAGTCCCTAAAATCAGCTGATGTAGCTACTACATCAGTTCGGACCTAAATTTAGCCGAACTGGTAGCTAAATTGGCTGATTTTCGGGCCTAAATTGATTCACGCGCATCACCTTAGGCCTGAAAATCAGCTGATTTAGCTACCGGTTTGGTTAAATTTAGCTACCAGTTCACTCGAACTGGTAGCTAAAACAGCTGATTTTTGGTTGTAAGGTGTGGCGCGCACAGCGCGCATTTGACGTACACACAGCGTGCATCCGCTTAAGCCCAAAAGCCAGCTGATCAGCTGATTTTTGGGACCGATGCATGCACAGCACACATTTAGCTATTGGTTTGCCAAACCGGTAGCCTATCCTAACAAAAGGTTTGGCCAAACTGGGCCAAACTGGTAGAAATCCACCCCTGCACAGAACCTTTATGGAATTGAAGAGGATGGGCGATTGCCCACTTGAGTTCTGGATGGCTGCTTCTTCTTCTATTTTAAAATACAGTCAAAATCACAGTGCCTCTAAAATTTCAAGAAATACACTGTTACTAAGTTTCACAAGAGAAAACAGAAAATAGGTAAATTAGTCATATCCCAGTGATAACAACCATACTGATTAGTCCTTTTTTGTATCATGTAGAAGCTAGTTATAGCTCCTTATAAGCATGTCCTCTTGGCCTCTTTTTCTATTTTGCAGCTGTCTATTTTAATACCAGTATTTATTTTTCCCGAGCCAGAAAGAAACCTCTGTGCCATCTATATATAACAACTTCAAAAAAAATTCTCCTCCTTGCTTTGACTATCACCCACAGTTCCATCTATACCTCAGGAATCCCAAACAAGAGCTTCATTATCTGTTGCAAGATAATTTAACAAGATAAAAGTTGCCTACTGTGTATGTATAACTTGAAAAGCACTACACAATCAGAAACCTCATTAAAAGGTTTTCTCCACTGTTTTACTTACATGTCTTAATCCATTCCTGTTTTCTTTATAAAGACAGAACCAACAGGAGAAAGTTACCATTTCTTTTCCTGCTATCTTGTAATACTAACCCAATAAAACAAGAAGGGACTGTAATTAAATGGATGTCTCACTTTTCTAGGTGCCCATATTTGGTATCTGTCTGGGACTAAATGTCATCTTACAACATCATCTATCTTTTCAATACCAACTTAGCAATGATCCCACAAGATCATGGGAAAAGAGATGACAGGTAGCTAATCATTATATATATCATAAGAATTAATGTGGTTGCATTTCAGCAACTCCTGAACAAGAAGGAAAATGATTTAAATTTAAGGTAAAAAATATTTTTGTGCTTCTATGTGGGCTGCATATGGTCTCAATATCATTTCTATTTCCCCTAGAGCCCCAAGCTGTGCTTTCTGAATTCAGTAGCATACACATACTGAAGAATAGGAACAAGTTTCTGTTTTGGTTTTTCTTTGTTTGGAAATGAAATAATACAGTAAGTGGAGTAACCTTCAAATAGCTTATCAAATTTATCATACTACTTTTTAATTCCACCCAAAGTAATTTAATAACGTACAGTTCTACTGTGTCCAATTGAACTTGATGCATCAGCATCATTATGATTCTGCCTCTTTTGATGGCTGATATTTTTAATTTAAGAATGTGGCCCTATTCCAAGCTAGCACACCCTTTCTCTACACTCAATCAACAAAGTATATACCGGTAACTCTACTGTCTAAGAAATATCAAGGACTCTTTTGAACAATCACCCACCAGATCACTGGGACTTCCCCACCCATTCCAGGCTGTGTCCTCCTGTTGAAGAACCAAGGTGTTGGTAATGACCTTTGAAGCCCTACATGGCTCGGGACCGGGGTGCCTCCTTCCACCACATGCCTCCCAGTGCCCTGTCAGATCCCACAGAGTTGTCCTCCTTCAGGTCCTGTCAACCAAGCAATGTCAGCTGCCAGGCCACATGGGGAAGCCTTCTCTGTGGTGGCGCCAACCCTCTGGAATCAGCTTCCCCCAGGACTCCGGACCATCCCTGACCTGTTAGCCTTCCGCCAAGCCTTGAAGACCTGTCTGTGCCAGCGGGCTTGGGACCATTGACCCTCCAGTGTGGATGTATGATAGATTGTGTGATTGGTAGTTTTTTATATTGTAAATTTTAACTTTTGGTATTGTTTTTATTGTAAGTTTTAACTTACAATAAGTTTTAACATATATATGATTACAATAAGTTTTAACATATATATGATATATATAAGTGGAAATAGCTATTCTGCCCATGGCAATAAGCCAGGAACAGTGCCAGTACCAAAGATGTCATGTGAATTTTACAAACAACATGGCTGCTTTGAACCAAGGTGGCTTGTATGTTTTCCTATATATGGCAAAGCACCATTTCGGAAGGCTTTCCCCCATCCGGAAATAATATGCTTCTTCTTCTGGGTCCGTTCTCCCTGTGGTCTAGAATAGATTGCTGTGCCTTTCAAAAAATGAATCATATGCTTCCCTAGGTTATTTATCTTTCCAGGATACTACCATAAAAGAAAGCCTTTTCCATCTCACATCCTAAGGTCATCTTTGACGGTTCTGCTGTCCTATGCTAGGGACATTGAGTGGGAGAAGGTCTTTTCAGTGGAAATTCCCTAGTTCTGAAATGCCTTCCAGATGTAGACTTCCTGCTACCTATTTTGTCTTTGGGGCCCAAGAAAAGACAGTTTAATCCCCAAAGTTTGTTAATGCTGCTCTGATGTTTTAAATTGTTTATCTCTTCTTTGTTCATATTTCATTAGTTAATTTATAGCATAGTCTCCCCATCCTCTCTTTTTCTTTCTCTTTCTCCATATATTACAGTGTTTTAATTTATGGGTTAATCAGTAGTTTTAAGATACTGCTTTGTTTGTAATTGGAAAGTTAGATGCAAATATTTTAAGTAATAAATAGGGGAAAATAAAAGTACTTAAGTACCGGTAGCATGCATTTAGAAATAATATGTATGCTACCGGTACTTAAGTTGTATGATACATATGTTAGTTATTTCAACTAAGAATAAATTCATTGGCAGATAACTAGATTTTAGGAAGGCTTTTCTTTGCATTTCCCAACAAATGAAATTTCAGCATTGTAACCCTACAGAGTTATGGGATGAGGGACAGGTATATATCCATATAAACACCCATTTGTAAAGAAATTAAGTATGCATTGAAAAGAACAGGAGCAAAATGCTATATTGCTCATTATATTTTACACTGCTTTATATCTGGGAGTTGAATTCCATACATGAGTTATCTGGGAGCTGAAATCCACACATCTGAAGACCACATATCTTAAAGTTGCCAAGGTTGAGAAACACAACTTTAGATCAAAGACTTTTTTAACCAATACCCTGGCAGGGGAAAAAAGCTGTAACAATCCAGAAAGAATAGGAAGCAGCAAAAGCTAATCCTTGGGTATCACTTCTCTCTATCCTGATTTACTGTGTCCATATGCTATCATAATATACCAAAATAAGTCAAGATGCCTTAAAGAGCTGTACCCCCAAGGATATTTTTTTCTTCACTCACTCCTCTCATTAAACCGAAAGCTCAATTACTGCTGGAAAGCAAACAAATCCATCAGAAAACAGTCCATCGCATTTCAATCGAGGACAATTCATTGTGGTCTCTCTATTTAGTACCAGAATAGAAGGGAAGAAGCAAGATGGCAATTTTGAAGCCACTCGGACTTGCTGTGGTAGTAATCATGCCTACTGTGTGTGTTGTCGGAGAAAGGTGAAATGGAGGGACAAATCAGAGTCTTGACAAAGTGCCACTATTGCTGCTGTGCAAATGGAGACCCTAAGAGCAGGCTGGAGGTTGGAGAAAATTACACACAGCAGTTTCTAAAGCAGTAGGGGGAAACCAACACAGCAAAATGCACCAAGGATGATGTATTTGAACACAGTAAGTCTGCAATTCTTCTTTTCTTTGCAATGTTAAAAACTATGGGGTTTTTTATTCCATCCTTTTTTTAAAAAATGGGCCACCTATGGAGTTAATGAGTTCATTTCAGCATACATTCTGCTACACAAGCATAAAGAAGAGCAAAAAGGAAAAAAATGATGTAGAGTTGGTTTTTATAGTCATTGTTTTTTCTTGTCATGTGCTTTTGGGTGAGCTGCTTTATGGAAGAAGGAAAAACTCAGGAAACCAT
The DNA here is from genome assembly GCA_032468035.1 of Aparallactus werneri. NCBI lineage: Eukaryota > Metazoa > Chordata > Lepidosauria > Squamata > Lamprophiidae > Aparallactus > Aparallactus werneri. The sequence goes on from JANHFQ010002576.1 coordinate 6,145, forward strand.
GATAAAAAAATCATCTTACTAATTGCAAAAAGGGGCTCTCTATTAGGTCAATTAAATTTTAAATAAATTGGAATATCTGCATATGACTTTTTCTAATTACAGTCTGGGCCATACTGCAGAACATTGTAAGAGAGGCCTGGCGGTCTTTAATAGCGTTTTAGACCAGAGATTAAACATTGGATCGATTAGCATAAAGTGGTAAAAGTATATCATTTTGTCAGAGGAAGGAGAGATTCTGGTTTCTTCCCCATGTTCTCATCTTTCTTATTACCACTTTTATTTTATTTTTTTCTTACAAAGCTACTATAAAATAATGGTATGTTTTTATGACTTCTTTCCCCCAATGGAATTGCAGAGTTTGTGAATAGGTCTGTGAATAGTTCTACTTCCCATGTCCTGTTATAACTTAGCATTGCTTCGAAACTTTTATTTCCCCAGGAAATCTATCTTAGCTATATCTATTAAAGAATCATGAAATTGATTCTTATCTACTCAAAGTCACTGATAGCTGCACTCTTATGGGATTAGAGAACCCTATTCTCAGTCAAACATCCATCAAATCCTCAGCTAGTCTTAAGTCACTATAACAGAACCATTTAAAATGACATCATGAAACCCTCATATCCTTTGTTCCAATTTTTAGATAATTTCAGATGTTCAATTGTATTGTTTCCTCTTACATACAAGAAAGAAGCAATATTCAAAGACCTCAACATGAAGAAAGGAGTTGTTTCCACACAACCACTATTGTTTCTATTTCTCCAGTTCCTCAAAGATCATCTGAAGTTGACCATGAGTTGCTGCTATCAATTTTCAAAATGCTGAGAAAATTCGTAACCAATCAGCATTCCCTCCAGTTTGCTAACTGGAAAAACAATAGACACGCTGAAAATTCTATGATTTCACCTTGCAGTGAAGGAACATCACCAGTCTCCTTGTGATCAACCTTCTAAATGCCTGCAGACTCAGTGCTTGCTAAACATAAAGGCTACTCCGAATAAACGGCAGTTTGGGATGAACAGGGTGGAGAAGTTTGAGGGAGAGGCAGAAGATGACAAAGAGAAACTATAGAGGAGATGCCTGCTAGAATTATCCTTATTAGATCTGTTTGAATAGATTTCCCCATTCTTCTAGTCTGCCTGGCTGGAATTTAGCTCATTGCCCTAGAAGAGAGCTACTTCTTCATGTTGGAAAACTTTACTCAAAGGGAAGGAAGGGGCCAGAGACAACACAAGTAAGGTTTTTGCTTATATGCTCATAGCCAAGGCTAGGAGGCTTATTGAGACCATTGGTGCAAGAAGAACAAGTTTCAAACTTCTACTGCCAAAGTCATTGACTTTCTTAGTTTGATATTTTGTCTTGAGTGTCACTCTAAATTTTTGGTTTGGACTGCTGTGACTTCAGTAAGCTTGTTTTTGTGGATCTTCCCATCCCTAAGTGTTCAGGAGTCTGGGTGGGGGAATTAACTTCAGCAGACTTTCTACATGAGGGGAAAGTACAGCATTTATTTTCTGTTACTCATTACTTGGGTGCCCATTTCTTTGTTTACAAGGGTCTCTGCAACAACCCTTAAAAACTGGAGTGGAAATAAATCAAGATTATGAAGAGAGAAGTGCAGATTCCATAGATACACTGCTGCTTTGCAATCAGCACAAAGATCCCATGTTTGGATTTCAGTACCATTTTCATATATTCATTTGTTAGATCCTAACAAGCAAGTTCCACTCCCTTTTTGTCCAAATGTGTTCGTCTCCTCCTCCTGCTGGTCATGTTGACTCTGATACAGGTAATCTGTGCTTGATGATAGTAATTCATACTGGAATCTCCATTGTTAAATGATATGGTCATATAGCACAATGTTCATGTCACAGTTCTGGCCCTTCTGATTGACATCTTTAAGAAAATCCTGCACCATTTTAAAGTGTGACATCACATGGTCACCATTTGCGACTTCCTGGCTTCCCCATTGACTTTGGTTGTCAAAAGCCACTACTGAAGGTCACAAATGGCAACCACAGGTCCATGGGGACACTGCGACATCATAAATACCAAGTACCTAAACTGTAATCACATGACTGTAGCATGCTGAGATGCTCACAACTACAAGGACCAATCATTAGTATCACTCATTCAATGCCATCATAAGTTTGAATGGTCAGTAACTGTTCATTAAAGGAGGACTACCTACATTGAGCTAAATCTAAGACCCATATATAATGCCTTCACATCAGATTTGCATAGCTAACATACATTATTACACATATGCAGATTTAGCAATTATGGCAGTTTCAGTGTCATTTAAAATGATTTAAGTGTTAAAGCCAGATGATCAAGTAGTAGATAATTCCTTAAAAAGAACCCTGAAGCTCTCAAGAAATTGTACTTGTAAATACAATGAAATGAGTCCATATGTTCCCTTCAGCTTGTTCCACACAATAAGCTAAACATATTTTTGAAATAAACGTGAGTTATCTTCTGAGCTCAACCCCAGGTCCAAATGACTGCATATGGCTACTATAAAGATATGCTTTAAAAGCTGAGTTCTGTCTCTGTAGTCTACCTATACACATGCAGATGGTGGAAGGCATGTTGTGAACTAGTTATCACCAGGAAATTTAAAGCATAGCTGAGGAAATTCCTAGCAAACTCAAAAACATGATTTTCAGTAAAATTTTACCGTATTCTACTCAAAGAGTAGTGATTACTGAAGTAGGGGTACAGATTCTCCAATCATCAGTATCTCTATCTTGCCAAATTTCAGTGTCGGTTTATTTGTTCTCATTAAGCTTCTTCATAATCTCAGAACATATGGGACCTTCTTCAAGTCTCCGTTAATTTTTATTATGAGAAGGGGAAACCATCATGAGTGAACAAATGACACTTCCAGGGGCTTTATATAAAGCAACTTTCCCAGTCAGATGCTTTTGAGGTGTATTGAATTAGGGTTGTTACAGGATCTGTGAACTAAATGTGCAGAATTCAGTAGTTTGGATTGCAACAGTCTCACTAAAGCAGGATAAAGAGATCAATAGTCTGTTCCATGGATTAATGGAAGTCTCAAGAAGTGTTCTCTAGCGACTTAAATGAATTCAAGCCAGTTGACAAAATCGTGCCAAAACTACACTAAAAATACATTCCCTTTTTACAACCCTGTAATCCCTTAGAGGGTAAACAAAAAGTATCATGAAAAGTGCCACACGGGAAAGCTTCCAAAATGGATTTATTTCTACTGAGATCCCGGCATGATCAATTTAAAGGGGACCTTATGGATTAGCTCCTCACCATGACTTGGCAGTCAAGTGGGTGTTTTCATGTATCAGCAGTTCTCTGGCATAGAAAGGACTTGGTGACTTCCAGATGTTTTGGAAGGTGGTTCTTATAATTCCTTGGGTTGTGTGTTTAGGACTGATGGAGTCCAACTGCTGGAGGATGGCAGGTTGCCTGTCCCTAAATTAGGTACAGAACTCTTTAAACTTTTGAAGTCCTAGTCCTGGTTCCTGTAATCCTCTGATTCTCAAGTCAGAAGATTGGGTAATATCAGGAAAACTATGATGCCAAAGATATCCCTTATGCCTCAGTTTCTGATATGTCAGTTTTTTCCTTTCTGTAGGACTACCATAAGAACAGTGGGAAATAATTTTCTCACCTCTCATTTATAGCAGAGGTAAGGGAAAAATAACCAGAATTAACAAGGTTAATGGCAACTGAGGCTAGAATAACCATCACGTATTGGATTTAGTTTTTCTCCATCAAAGCCAGTGCATGATAAATGAGCTTTTATATAAATAGATGTACCTCTTATTTGCTGGGTTAAAAATTCATCTCTGCAAAACTTCCTTTTTTGATCTGTTTAACTTTTCCTCCAATAAGCTTTTCAACTACCGTACATTTAAAGAATCCAAAAGGCAGTAAATTGATTTTAGTTATGGTAAACACCTTGATTTGCTTTACAAACAGCAATTGGGGTTATAAGGTTTTCTTTTGGTTCTATAACTTCAAAGTATTGAGATCTTTCTATTGTCTAAGTGATTTTGGAAAATTCAATTCTTATCCCAGATTGGCTTTAAAAATTATATCTCCTGCATTCTCCCTCACTTTTCCCTTACCCCATTTCTTGTCTTAAAATTGACATTCCATCAGTGCTTTCTAAGCTGTAGATTACAAGTATCTTTTATTAGGGAAGGTAAAAATATTTACAGGTAAGAAAGCTAATTTCACAGGAGAACCAAAGCATTTCAGCTACAAAGCTAAATTTACAAACTGGAATTATATTCATATCATATTTCATTTTAAATTGTTTCTAAACTCAGCTATTTTTCTTCTTTTGTGTAAACATGCAGTCTTAAGCACAATATAGAAAATAATTCATTGAACCACATTTGGAGTAATCACATTTAATAAAACTATTGTTCTTTTTCCTTTGAAGATTTAAGATATTCTAGTTCTTTACCTAGTCTGCTGTATGCAATTTGCTTTTCAAAAACGTAGCAAGGAATAATTTTGCTGATATAATGAAAACTTAAATTCCAAGTGTTCTAAAAAGCATGCACAAGTTTTTTCAAAATAAGATTTTATTAGGTCAATAATACATGGGTCTGTTTATTCAAATGAACAGTGCCAAGCCATCATTTTTCTTGTGTGCTTTTTTTCTATTTCTACAAACAAAAGGAACAGGAAGCCATAGTTTGATCTCAAGAAAGAGTTTCCACTAGGAAGAAAAAAAGGAACACTACTTCGTTTACTTGCCAACACATTTGTTGTTGTTAGCTGCGAAGTCGTGTTCGACTCATCGCGACCCCATGGACAATGTTCCTCCAGGCCTTCCTGT
>JANHFQ010002577.1:85903-96525 GCA_032468035.1 Aparallactus werneri
AGGAAGGAAGGAAGGAAGGAAGGAAGGAAGGAAGGAAGGAAGGAAGGAAGGAAGGAAGGAAGGAAGGAAGGAAAGACTTGTATACGGCTGCCAAGAACATTGCATACATTTTTAGAAACAGCAGATAGGACATTTTCATCACATCTAGAAAACATATTCTTTGGCTGGTCTTTTAGCAATAATAAATGCATTGGGTATGTTTTTATGGTTGCTTCTTAATTAAATAGAACAGGAAACGATATGTTTGTGCTTGGTGATAACTATAATGTTTGGGAACTGACCCATTCTTCCTTCTTTCACATAGTTACAGGTAGGTTTTTTTTCCCCCCTGCAAGCACACTGGTACTGCAGTTCATCTTTTCTTCATTATGAAGTAGCTGTAGTTACCTTCAGTGGTGGGATTCAGCCAGTTCCGACAGGTACCCGAGAACCGGTAGCGATAATTCTGAGAACCGGAAAATACCACCTCTGATTGGCCAACCCTGGCAAATACTTCCTCTGATTGGCCAACAGCATAGCCACACCCACCAAGCCATGCCCACAGAGTAGGTAGCGGAAATTTTTGAATCCCATCACTGGTTACCTTGTAATTGGAAAGCTGTCATCTACTATAAGTCTGCTTTTCAGAATTTTCCACATGTACTAACTAAGTAAGCAGAGTGTTCAAATGTACTTTAGTGCTTGGATAACTTGGATGTGACCATTTTCTAAAGTCAAGACAGAGAGAATCAACAAGAAGCACCTGATTTCAAGTTTGAAGTCTGAATGGCACAATCAAAGGGTTGTTTGTTGTTTTAAAAGAAGGCTGCACTTCTCAAACTCAGAGTTGGCACATGTGTTCTTTCTGAAAGGTTATAATTCTTACTCTCAAAATGCACTTTTCAGCTGTAAATAGAAGTTGTCAAATAGGAACTGATGACCCCTGTTAAGAGAGAGGCTGTGGCTCAATGGGAAAACACCTGTTTTTGGGCCTTCCATTCAATTCCTGGCTTCTCTCCATTGGGGTGAGATAATCCTGTTTGAGAACCTGAAGAATTGCTAGAAGTATTAAAGCTAGAGGGACCAATTCTTTCCATCAATATGTGGCAACATCGCTGTTCCTATAGATCTCAGTTTGCATCAGTATATGTGCATTCATTTATTTGTTGCTTGTCACAACTGAATTCCTTAAGAAGCCAACCAAATCAAGCAACCATTAAGCAAGCATTCACAAATTGAACTCCTACATTTGTGAATGGTGATCATGCAGCTTTCCCATATAATATATGTGTACAGCTTTAAGAGCTGTTTTTTTCCCTTCTCTTTCCTCTGTGAAAAGACAATTTCCTGAGGGTTTTTCTTTGAGCAACATCTGTGTTACTTTCACAATGGCAGAACCATCCTAATTACCTGATTGTTGTTTTCTGGGGAAATATCAGTTAATCTCCCAGATTGATGGTAATCCCTCTTTTTCCTAAAGTATCTAATTTTAAAAATCAATCTCTGACAATATTGGTCTGAGTGAGATTTAGTTTTTCGTGTTGTTGATAAGACAATAAGGCAGTAAATGTTGAAAAAAATGTTTTAAGATAAATATTTTGAAATATCAATTGCTTCTAATGAGCTATTGCATATGCAAGCTCATGCACAAAATACTTATTACTCTTTCAAGCATCAATGAGACTCTTTGTGGCTGTAAGAAACAAAATGAAAGGAATGAGCCTGGTGGAATTTCCTGATTCCACCAGGACTTCTTGGTGATTAATATTTAGAGGAACGGGTTTCTGGTATTGTTAATGAAGGTAATGATTATTAACAGTAACAGAATAACAAAGTTGGAAGGGACCTTGGAGGTCTTCTTGTTCAAACCCTTGCTCAAGTAGGAGACCCTATCCCATTTCAGTTAAATGGCTGTCCAGTCTCTTTTTAAAAGTCTCCAGTGATGGTATACCAGTGGTAGGATTCAAAAATTTCCACTACCTACTCTGTGGGCGTGGCTTGGTGGGTTTAGCTATGCTGTCAGCCAATCAGAGGTAGTATTTGCCAGGGTTGGCCAATCAGAGGAGGTATTTTCCGGTTCTCAAAATTATTGCTACCAGTTCTCAAGAACCTGTCGGAACTGGCTGAATCTCACCTCTGTACCCACAACTTCTGAAGGAAAGCCATGCCAGTGGTTTATTGTTCTCACTGTCAGGAAATTTCTCCATAGTTCTAGGTTGCTTCTCTCCTTGATTAGTTTCCCTCCATTCCTTCTTTTCTTGATTCTTTGTGCTTTGGAAAATAGGTTGACCCTCCCTTGTCTTTGTTGCAGCCCCTCAAATATTTGAACACTGCTATCATGTCACCCCTAGTCCTTCTTTTCAGTACCCAAATCCTGCAACTGTTCTTCATAAGTTTTAGCCTCTAGACCTCTAATCATCTTTGTTGTTCTTCTCTGCACTCTTTCCAGAGTCTCAGCATCTTTTTTTATATTCTGGTGACCAAAACTGAATGCAGCATTCCAAGTGTGGTCTTATCAAGGCCCTATAAATTGGTCATGTGATCTTGATTTTATCTTTTGTTGATGCAGGTTAGGATTGCATTGGCTTCCCCCCCCCCCCTTTCAGCACACTGCTGGCTCATATTTAAGTGATTGTCTACTAGAACTCCCAGATCCCTCTCTCACAGTTACTACTATTGAGCCACATTTCACCTAATCTGTACCTGTACGTTTGAATTTCCTTGCCTAAGTGTAAAACCTTACTTTTCTCTACATTGAATTTTACTTTGTTAAATAGGGTCAGTGTTTAAGTCTCTTCTTGAAATCTCATCTGGATCTTGAGCCTACCTTCTAGCTCCAGCTTGGTGTCATCTTCAAATTTGATGAATTCCATTTTCATCCCGTCATCTAAATTGTTCATTGATATTGAATAGTACTGGGCCTAAGACTATTTACTTCCCTCCATGTAAATATAATTCCATTAAGGATTACACATTGTGTGTGGTTGGTCAGCCACTTTCAAATCCATCTTATTTAGATTATGGCTTCATATGAATTCTGTGGGATAGGTTGTGTTCCTATCATATGCTCCAGCTTCCACTGACTCAGTGGTTTGAAAATGGGGCAACTGCAAGTAGATAAATGGATACTACTTCAGTGGGCATCTTCACAGAGATGTGAAAGTTTATACATTTTTTAAAAAAGAAAGTTGTACCTAACCCATCATGTTACTTCAAACACAACCAAATATAATTTTTACCTCACAGTTTTGTAACAAAAAACATTGGGTTAGACCACCAGTAGGGGGATCTAAGACCGAAAAATTACTTCTAGCAACACCTGGTTGCATGTCAATGAGGAAGGATGGAGAGCATTTGACAGAACATGGCATCTACAGATGCACGTAAATGTGCTTTTTGACTAATACACAAATGTGTTTCTTGATGGGGTTTATAAGGCTGTAATTGCATTATGTATACTAGTAATATGAGGTTTCATGCAGATTTTTTTTCTTATGGATCTACCTAGAAATATAGAAGATTAAACCTAAGATGTTTTCCAGGTACAGCATATGACTAAAGCAAAGTAAGTCATGAGCTGAGTTAGATGAATATTTTTAAAAAATAGATGAAGAAATAACTTCCATACATTGGATTTATTAACAGCTGGCTGGATCCTCAGACATCTTATGCTGAAATCTGAAGCATCTGAAGGAAAAAAAACCCCACTTTTGCTAGGGCTAAAAAGTCAATCATTGAGAAGCATAGACTGGAAAAAATGATGGATTGGAACCATCAGTGTTAAAATCAGGGAAAATGAGACCAATCTGTTTACAGATGGGTGAAAGAATGTACTAATGATCTGGGCCAGAAAACTATGAAGGCTGGCATTTTTCTTGAGAAAATTAAACTTTAAATCCTGGAGAATACACACATACATACACACACACACACACACACTCTCTTTCACACAGTGTGTATGTGTGTATGAAGATCTCTCACAATTTGTTGTATTCTTAAATTATCAATTTTCAAACCAACATGCATGTAAACTTTCATTACCTATGTAATAAAAAGAGGAAAAGAGAAATACTTGACATCATTGAAAGGTTAATTGGTAATTAACTTAGTACTTAGATCTTAAGAACTTTTTTCATTATGAATTATTCAGCAGGATGTATAATATGGAAATATTGGCTGATAAACAAGTTTGGCACTTTTTCCATAGTAGTAGTATTTGCAATGAAATAAGTTTTATTCCTGTTTTATTCAGTATCTCTTTAAAGTTAATATACTGTTATAATAGTTTTAAAAATTTCCCCTTCTATTTCATGCTTTTATTAATCTTTATCACTGGAATAAAACATTGATTTCATATAATATTGATGTTATTTAACTTTTGGCTGCATATAAAATATATACTGTAGTTTAGTTTTGTAAAATAAAATCATATAATAATAGTTTACACTCTTGTGGAGCCGCATTACTAGTTGTCCAGGGTTGCATGTGAATCACAGGTTGTACACACCTGGTTTATAGAGAGGGGCAGCCCTACTTCTTAGTCTTTACCTGTTAACTCAATAAATGTCTACTAAAAAAAAGAAATCCTGCAGTCGTGCTTCTAGTACTCATGGCTTTAGAATAAGCTTTTCCTTTCAGTCAAGATCCACTTATGAGTGGAAGACTTGCCACTTTTATCACCAGCCTAAGTGAGCTTTCCAATTTTCCATCTGGAAAGCAGGAAGTGTAGATTTAGCTCTGCGGCAGTGCCAAAGAGTATCAATAGCTGGGTGATAATAAGGCAGGCTGGCACTTTTAAAAGGTGCTGATGGAATTAAATACTTTAATTTAGCTTTCAACACTGAAGCAGAGAAAGCCAAATGCAGGAGCCGGACTTGATGGCATCTTTCCATATACCTTTTCATGTTTTCCCAAACAAATGAATTAGGGTACAATTACAATAAAGTGATGGGTCAAATCCACCTGAATCTCTGCAGCAACAAGAAATTTTAAAGTTTAACAATACAGGTAGCAGAGGGTGCGTTTGTAGGTCTGCTTACTTGCTTTTCCCCCCTGCATTTCTGTAATAATCATATTTTTATATGGTTGAGAATGCATAGCTGAGGGCCACCGCCTCTGTCTTAATTTCTACCAAAGCATATTAAAGATTTAAAAATTAATCCAAGATTTAGCATAGAGCAGAGGATAATAGTATTACAACTGCTAGAAAATAAATTTTGCTCACTTGTGTCTTCTGTTTGCTATAGCTGTTGCTCAGAGACAAGGGGAAAGTTGAAGTAACATGGCAGCAACAGTGAAGAGAGAGATGAGTGAAGGACCCAGAAATTCTGGCACTTCCAGTGGGCCCATTCCTGGAATGTGAACCTTGTCTGCATTTTGATTACTGCAGCAATATTGTCCTAGAGTTGCATTCAAATTCTATATAAATCCTTCCATTCCCCACCATCCAGTCAGAGCTGAAGAAGCTTCTTGGATGAGAAGCAAAACATCTTCAAAGAAAAACAAGAAAAGAGAAACAAGAAAAGAAAAACAAGAATGTTCAGTTGCCTCTTGAAAAAGCACCTTTGGACAACCATGACCTGGATGACTAAGAATCTCCATAGACATTCTGATAAACAGAGTTTGATGGAAACACTCCTGCCAACAAAAAACTGAAGGGCAGGCAGAATATCCATCCTCCTTGTCCTCCAGCTTTTTCCTGGTCTGTTTATTATTCTAATTCATAGAATAAATTTCAGGGGCAGCTATATGCAAGCCATTCAATGTTTGTTCCCTTACTTCTCGTGTTCACTGTAGGAGCAATTCAGGAATCTCTATACAATTTGAGGCTGTCAAACAAGCCAAAATACTGCTTAAATTCTTCCAGGAAGTCAAACTGGGAGAACTTAAGAGACGAATCACCATTTTATCTCCAAAGTAAAATCTCGCAAGGCTAGTTTCCATGGCTGAAGATTGATTTCTACCAGGATCCCTCCAATTCTAGTCTAACAGTTATTACACCAGTGTATGACTCTTTCCCAGAATAGGCAGATGGTAACTGGGACTGGGAATTTCATTGCTAAGCGACATGATCGGAAAGCACAAAGTCATATGAACTCACTGACTTATGGTGGCAGTTCTGGCACTTCAAGTTGCCATCATTAGGTGAATTCTGCATAGTCACAATGCTCCATGGTCAAGTGATCGCCATTTGTGATTTCCTACTGACTTGCTTGCTTTTTGCGGTGAAGATCATGTGACTGTGAGACCTTCAACTTTATAATTGCAAGGTGGTTGCTAAGCACTTTAATTCTGATCACATGACCATGGGGATGCTGAAATGGTTGTAATTACATTTGAAGTGCTTCTAATTCACCATTGTTGTAACTTTGAACAGTCATTGAAGAAATGGATATTAAATGTGGACAATAGGGAGTAATAGAGAGAAATTAGAATATCTGTCAACTGCAGAAATCTTCTTTTTATTGACAGGACAAAAATAAGTTGAAGTGTGTTCATTGGCTTTCAGTATATCAGTATTACAACATCTCAATGACAAGAAACCATTTTCAAACAACCTAGAGAATGAATGTTTAAAAACTAAGTAGCAGCATCTTTAAGAATCACCTTGAAAAGTTTTGATGTTAGTTAGAAAAGATAATATATACATTATTCTCACAATCACAGTTTAAGTGTTGCCCTTTGTTCGAATGTCAGTCACCAGTACAACTTTATCTTCTTTATTAAGATTAGTTTAAACCCCAAATGTTCTTGGGCTATCATTGCTGCTTCATCTATGACAATATTATTCCCAAAGATTTAAATCCGAAAACTTAAGATTCAATTTTTTAACATCATTAGCCAGGCAGGGTGAGAAAAATACAGTTGCAATATGTATTAAGATATTTTTATTTATACCTCCAATACATTCTTTCTCAACCTCATAACTTTAAGATGTGCAGACTTCAACGCGCAGAAATCCCTAGCCAGCATAACTAGCTGGGGATTTCTGGAGGCTGAAGTTCACACATCTTAAAATTGCTGATGTTAAGAAACATGGTTCTACTCTATAACCTCCTTCCTCTGGAGTAGCGCCACTGATTTCCAGGGGTTATCCTAGAGGGCTATTCCCCCCCCCCCATATTCCCTCTAGTATCAGTTAAAACAAAAACCATGACAAATTATTTGCTTTACTGTTGATCCGTTTCTTCCTGTGTGGTCCACCAGTGTCCAACAAGAAGTTTATGAAAGTGCATACTTTGTTTTGAAATCTGATCTGTTTTTCTCTTTTTTAGTCTTGACAAAGATTGGCCAAATGGACCAATTTACTTGTGAACCCTTTTAACAGTTACCGTACATTCTTACTGTGTGGGCAGAAGGATGTTTGTAAATGCCAGGCTGAATATTTAGCAAATTCCTGTCCTTGCACAAGTCATTAATCAATGGTGAAAATGTTGCTGTTTGGCTACTGAACTTTAGCTCCCAAACATGGTATTACTCATACTTTCTTTCTTGGCATTATTTCTGTGTGAATTACCTTTGAAAACTCTCATAAAGGTTTAAATGTATTAAAATGCAGAGTTTGTTTTGGAAGCATTTTAGCTGAGCTTGCAAACAATATTAACAGTCTCAACAAAAGTATTCATTTTGCTTTCATGATGATAACTCAGAGTTGAAAATAGCCTCTTCCCAGATAGTAAAAGGATTTCAGGATGTAACATTTAAGAAGAAAAGAGGACCTTTCAAAGTAATGCATGTAGAAAATGTAGAAAGATATCAAACTGCCTTAAGTTCATAATAAGAATTTGGTTTCAGATCTATGTAATCAATATATAGCTTTCTGTTTGTTTTTTCTTCTTTTCTCTGTAACTCATTCAGTCAAGGGGGGCAGCTAGTTGTTTTGAGTTAAATTATTTCTTTTCCATTGTTAAGAGGAAATGATTCCAGAAAATTCTGCCTTAGGCCAGATTCCTCAGATCAAAGTCTACTTCATCCTATGTGGCAGTCCAAAAATCACACTATCTGCTTTTTTTCTCCAGCATTATATATTCCCATTTGAGTGTGTATGAAAATCACAGACTAATGAAACACAGACTGGAGGTGGAGCTATAGCAGTGTCAGAAGATGAAACTGCTTAATACGATCATATTTTTCAAAGAGGACTACAAAAACATCACACAATCTTGGGAGGCTCTTTGGTGTGTGTCTGGCACTGCCAAAGGAATATAATAATATTGGGAATTCATTAATCACCCCAAAGTTTTGAATTGGATCTTACCATAGGCAGGTTGCAAAACCCTGGATGGCCAGTAGAGGGTAGGAAAGACTTTGGGTTCTCAGCATCTCCTCACTTCCATCTGGTGGTTGTCCAAATCGTTGCAACCTAAAAATGGTAGCCCCAATTATGGTGGCCTTATAGCAGCCTGCAAATAGAGGATGAAGGGTTATAAATTTCAGGTCAGATAAGGAAAATGGATGAAGTTTCTTTGTCTGAACTGTATAAGCAAACAATGTAGTCACTTCAGACACTAAAATTTCAAGAAAAAAACCCCACATATTAAAAAATTATACTTTTCTGTGGAGATGAGGATGTTGATTGCATGTTTTGCCTAGGGTGGTAGTTTCTAGCAGCTAAGCTAAAGCCGGAGATGAAAATGGATAGTTTAATGAACAGTGGATACAATAGATAATGTACATGGCTTCATTAAATGACCTGTGACATGTTAGCTCACTTTTTGTACAAAGGTATAATGCTATTTCAAATGCAATAGACCTATGTTAAGAAACAGCCTGACTGATCACAGAAATGGGATACTTCTGAGCCTGAAACCTGATAGTTGGCAGCTAAACCCACCATTCACAGCATCTGTTTAAGGCTCTGCCCTGCTGTATCACATGTTAAGGAAAATGATGGGAGGCTAGTCTTCCTGCTACTAGGTAATTTCCCTCGTTGCTAGGGAAATCCATTAATTGTGTTCTTTAACTTTTACACATTAGAACTGTTAAGGACAGCAACATTTCCTTGCCTTGTTACCAAGGCAGAAGAGAGTTTGGCAATTGTGGTAGTTCAGTTGCTTCTGGCATACTCTTCTGCCAGCTCAAGGACTGGAAAACAGCACTTTAGTGAAAGCATGAAAACAGAGTGTTCTCCTAATTCAGAGATGAGCAATCAGAGGCTAGATGCACCCTTGTCCCTTTTTTTGCCATTTATAATCCCTTTTCTACCAACTTGATGGTATTATTTTCTGCCAGTTTGAGGTACAAAGATATAAAACTGCAAAGATATAAAACTGCAATTATTCCAAGAGACTTAACACTGGTTCCCCCCCCCCCCAAAGATATCCCTTTCTTCTCAAATGCTGCAGTGGAAAAAAACATTTATGGGTATTACACAATTTTCTCTTGCCTAGCTCATTCAGGACACCATTTAGTCCTGGCCACACATTTTGTCCTGGCCACACATTAATTTTGGAGTTTGTTCCTTGATCTGGGCAAAAATGTCTCCTCCCTGCCATAGAGGAAGGAAAGGACAATAAAGACAGAGCTTAACTAATAAAGATAGTGGTCCATTAGATGTGTTGTGGCTTAGATACAATCTGAATTTTATGGGACAGAGTTGGACTTGTTCCTGACCAGTAGAGTGTTACCCAACTCTGTCCCATAAAATTCAGATTGTATCTAAGCCCCAACACATCTAATGGACCACTTTTTTCTTTAAGAATCTTTGTTAGTTAAGCTCTGTCTTCATTGTCCTTTCCTTCCTCTATAACAGGAACCATTGCCCAGATCAAAGGTCAAACTACAAAATTAGTGTGCGGCCAGGATGAAAACTAAATTTGATTTCATTTGATTGAAGTTTAATTTCAGTTCATATTAAAAATGTAATTTTATGAATATATTGTATATTTTCCTTCTGGGCATATTAAAATTACAATATAATAACAATAACAACTTGAACAACATAGGTATTGACTAATTAGCTATCAGTCAATTGCAGAAGGCAGCTTTATCTGGAACAGCTTCCAACCTACGATGATTTCTGTAACACCATCAAACATCCAGATTTGCCTATCCCATGTCCTTGGTAAGGGCTCAATAGGTAGATGATAATGGTGATTCTGGTGATATTCTCAAAAATTTCAGGAGCTGCAGGTTCTATGTCAAATTTTCATGTTTCTCAGGGTAGGAACCAATCTGGTAGTGTTCTGAAAAGCAACATGGCCACTGGTGGCATTATATGAGCATCAGTACAGCATTGATAGTGACATTTAAAAACTTTAAAAGGTGGCTTGAGAGATCTGGGGATTTTGTGTTCTCAATGCTAAGCTTCAATAATATTGGTCAGATTGATAAACGTGGGAGATTGTGGGGAAACTGGAAAAAGAATGGAAGGGAGAGAGGTCCTAATCAAGAGACAGTGGACAAGTCAGTGGACAAATGATCTCATAAGCAGGGACAGAGAAGTGGGAGACTTTTATAGTTATAAAAATCTAATACATTAATGAATAATATTTCAGAGATTCAGATTTAAGAGCCGTAAGTGGCTCAGTTAGTTAAGTGCTCCAATTTGTGTTCACACTTCACTGACAACTGCCTGTAATTAAGGCAAGTTCGAATCTCACTAGGCTCAAGGTCGACTCAGCCTTCCATCCTTCTGAGGTAGG
>JANHFQ010002583.1:103679-114533 GCA_032468035.1 Aparallactus werneri
ACAATTAAAATAGATTAAATTGATTGACCCCTGGTAAAAACAATTAAAATTTAAAAAACCCTTCCCTCAATCCAGGTTGGCAAGTGTAAAAAGCCAGGTCTTTAAATCTTTCCGGAAGGAGGGGAGGTCAGGGGAGGTACACAGGTCCCTAGGTAGTTGATTCCACCAGGTAGGGGCCCCCATGGAATACGCTCTGCTCCTGGGGGCCACCCGACGACATTCACGTACCATTCAAATTATAATTTGAGCTTGATCATTTTGACTGTTTGCTACAAATAAACTATCATATGGAATTCAGCAGAGAAGCTGCTGCATCATTGCCATCTTAGATATGCCCCTCTTGATTTATGCATCAAGCGAGATCTCTGGGTTAATCTGTTCAGTGATCCATAGTTTGTTTTCTTGGCTGTCCATGACATTCTTAGGAGTCTTCTCCAACTTAATTTAATTATTTGATTTAATTATTTAAATTAGGTGGTTTTAAGTTTCTGCAGGCTGAGCAGTAACATTTTAAGTGAAATACTGTTAGATTGTGTCAGTAGTTCTTATGAATAATTATTTTTCCACATTTTTGTTAAATATTAAATCCTCTCTATTTTGTACAATTTCTTTTTACTTACTTGTCACTCTGCAGATGTTTTTCAGATCTTTATTTCTTGTCTGTTTGGCCTCTTCAAACCAATTCCTGGATCTTTCCTGCAAATCATCAGCCTCTGCATCTCATCAGGCTTATTGACTTAATATTACCCTCTGTCCCTAACAGGTCCATTGAAATTTGATGGCTAAAATGAATTTTAATTAATTAACTAACTAAAATGTTCCTTCTCACCACAATTTGTGCAGCATATTTGTTGCTTAACAGCAAACATAGTGTCATTTGATCTTCCCACAAGTATTTGTCAATATTCCTGTCAATACTTCCAGGTAAACCATGACTAGGAAATATGACTAGATGAAATATGGTAATTACCGGTATACTTTATTGAAAGGCTACTTGGAAAGGAATCTTGAAAGCCTGGAAGTACAAATTTCCCACCACTTTTAAATGCCTGATCCATTAGGGAGAATCCTTCTCAGTTTCTTTATCTGACTGTTAAGAGATCCTAGGCAGCATCTCATGCCCAAGTTTTGCAAGGCCATCCACACATTATGTTACAATTTTGCAATATCACAAATTCACTCCATTCTTGTGGATATGTCTTTGCATAAGAAAACAAGTAAAAAGTAATGGTGAGCCAAATGTCCAGGTTTATTGAGTGTCCAGACATACAATATTGTACATAAGGTTACAGTGTTTAACATAGAAAAATGGGGCCCTGTTAAAATGACAAAAGCCAAATTAAAATGAATTCTGCAGTGTGGTTTTTAATGGTATTTTCTGTTGCAAATGGCATGTTACATCTCGACATATCAGGAAGAATGGATGGTTATAGTTACATACCACTTGTTACTTTTAGGCAATGTCTGGATTGTGTGAAATGCATATTTTGCATTTGTGTGAAAATGCATATTTTGACAGATTTGAGTGCTCATGAAACAAAACAAAGATACTTTGCACTTCAAAATTCATGAATTTTGTTCATTTTTTTTCTAGCAAAGCACTAATGTAGACGTGGTTCGCTTTCCATGTGTAGTTTACATCAACGAAGTACGTGTGATTCCTCCAGGAATAAGAGCTCACTCTAACTTACCTGAAAGTAGAGCTTATGGGTAAGCAAAAAAATGATATGAGAGATTGTCCAGCACTGTTTTCCACGTAATTTTTAACAAGCAGAGTGCTTTGTGATGTTCTCTTATTCTTATGAGAAAAGATGTTAACTTCTGTAAAATGGGGTACTGAACCAGAGAGTGAAAGTATGTGCCTAAATTTGCAATAGAGTTGAACCTGAGATTTCCTGGGTCCAAGCAGCATTATATAATGGGATATACTTCTGCTTTAAGAAACCAAAAATATAAAAGAACTTTGAAAAGGATTTGTATATTAATTGAGACAAGAACTATAGCTCTTATAACTTTTCAATTTTGAATAAGTAATGGCAGGATTTATGAAATGCTGATTGAAAAAGTAAAAGAATTGCTGAGAAAATAATATTTTGCGATGGATTTGCCAGCCATAGTTTGGAGCCAGTTCTGGCTAATGTCAATTCTTGTGTGCCCAATTCAGATATTATAAATCAGGACTCAAGATAGAAAAAGAGGAAGCAATAGATGTTGTTTCTGAGATCTTCCCTTATACTCCTTTCAAAAGCAACTTCCACTAGTTGAAAAGTGGATCATTGACAGTTGCATTCAATGCTTGATTTATTTAATCTATATGCCAGCCATCTCATTGTCAAGCGATTCAATGTAAATTATATTACAAAGACCTTTTTATAATTCAGGATTTTATGTGGTTATACATGTGTTCAAGATTAGCCAGAAAGCTAGTGAAGTACCTGAGATTAAAGAATGGTATCACACATTGCCATATGCCATAGAAATTGTTGTATGGAAAGAATGAATTTTTTTATTCTATAATTTGTGGATTTTATTAATTTTATTAGAAGCTTTAATTCAAAAATAAAAGCATTGGTACTTTTATCTATATTATATATAGATAAGAATGTACCTGCAATCGACATTCTGCTCATAAGAATATTTGAGAAAAGTATGGACTGTATTTTACAAAACATACAAAATAAGATAATGTAAATATTGACTATTTTTAACAGTTGGGAACTATTTATCTTCCTGCAGATTGATTAGCAGTCTTTTAAGGCTTGTCTTGCTCATTAACCAGATTTTGATTAAAAAATGATATTTTTTTCACTTTGAATTTGTTCCCAGTGAGACATCTCCTCATACATTTCAGTTAGACCTGTTTTTCAACAATGTCAGCAAACCAAGTGCACCTGTATTTGACAGGCTAGGAAGGTAAGTACTAAGAACATTCCTTCATAAAACACTGAGTATACTTTACCTGAAACCATAAAATTATGGAATAGAAAAAACAAACCTGTCACTTTTTTCTTGAGAAGGAATTCTGATAACACATACTTACCATTTCCTGTAACCAGAGGTGGTATTCAGCCAGTTCCGACAGGTTCGGGAGAACCGGTAGCGATAATTTTGATTGGTTTGGAGAACTGACAAATACCACCTCTCATTGGCTGACTGCATAGCCATGCCCACCAGGCCACGCCCATAGAACTGGCGGTAAATTTTTTTGAATCCCACCACTGCCTGTAACCGTTACTTTTTGTGGTCTTCTCACTGTCACATTGCCAAATTTGTCCAACTGTACTATTGTATAACATTGGGATACACAGTCTACAGAAAATGAATAAAATGCATGTACAGAGTTTCTGTATTCTGCCTTTTAATGCTAAGATGTATAATTGTCAGCCTAATTCTAAAAACATAGGTTGTAAGAAGGTCCTATTGTAAGACTAGCTAGCAAGAGAAGATGTCGGAGAAAAATATGCATGTTTATTACCTAATATCGAATTTTCTTCTGCTTAATAGCCTGGAGTATGATGAAAACTCTTCAATTATTTTCAGGCCCAATGCAAAGGTAATTATTATGTAAATTGTGATGTCTGTTTTGTTAATATAACTTTTTAAAAACTTCTTTTGGGCAGAGGTAATCTTCAGAGACTGGATTGCTTTCAGTGTATTCCATCAAAGTCTTCTCAGAATCATCAGTTGGTTCAATGGATGCTGAAGGGTTACTAAGAGGAAATGATTATAAACAGTTGGTTTTCAGGTATAATTCAGAGTAATTAAAACTGTTGAACCTTTGGAGTATTATTATCAGAAAAAAATTGTTCTACCACATGAACCTCCCTAAAATTTGAATTTTTCCTTTTTAGGATATTGAATAGCTTAGATATCATAAATTTGTTTACACAATGCCTTCGATCTTATGAGTTGAGATTTTGTTTTGTATTTTTTGGATATGGCAGTCATCAGAGATATAATTGGGGTGTGGTTTGGTGCAGTTGGTTACCAAATTGAAAACTTTAGGAAACAATGTGTGTAATGATGATTTGTGATTTTTCTACGCTTTATGGCATAGTTGAATGTCATTATATTACAATCATTCAAAAGAGAGGCAAAGATATTTTCCCAAATTTCATTCTTTGTCATAGCATTTTATGATACTTAGTTTAATAGACAGATGTTCCTAGCAAAAATGGGCTTCATGTTTTTAGATAGATCCTGGTAATAAGAACTGAAAGCATTTGAAATAAAAAGCATACATTTCAGAACTGTTGTAGCATTTGGATATATATGATTTTCAAAGCTGAAGTACTGGTTTAACAAGCGACACACATAAAACAACTGATGAAATTGATACTGTTAATTCAAAAGCAGAAAGTCATGTTTTAAATTCTGTGTTTTATTTTAAATAATGCAGGTAAACACTGATGGCTTAGTTTTAAGAGGCTGGTATAATTGCTTGACACTGGCAATATATGGCTCTGTTGATAGAGTGGTAGGCCATGATAGAGACTCTCCTCCTCCTCCACCGCCGCCTCCTCCACCTCCTCAGCAACAACAAGCTTTGAAAAGAACTCCAAAATTAGGTGAGCAATTCTGTTCTAGTTTCTAACTCTGTTCAAAAAGGTTTTGGTTAGAAAAGCAAATCTTTCATAGCAGTCAAGCATATTTTCCTAAACATTTGTGTTTTTCAGTACTACTTCCAGTAGAATTCATTCTGTCAGTTCATGAGTATGAGTATCAGTACAGCACATGCCTCAGAATTTTCCCAAATAATTCTCTTTCCAATTCAAACTCTTAAAGGTATGGGGGCGGTGGTGTTACCAGACACAGGGTTTTGTTTTCTTATCAATTTAAATTTCATTTCTCCTATCCCGCTCTCTGCAGTCCATTTTTAATGCTTTGAAAACTGAAGGGAATTGCAAAAACAGTTTGGCCTTTGTTTATCATGCAGTGCAATTTAAAAAAATATATAACTTTCCTTTGGCTCAAACATCTTTTACAGCTGATGGAGAGAAAGAGGAACAGTTCAATGGGAGCCCTCCCCGGCCTCAACCTAGAGGACCAAGAACCCCACCTGGCCCCCCTCCTCCTGATGATGATGAAGATGAGCCAATGCCTGTATCAGGTAGCTAAGTGGAAATTCTGTTCTCATTATTGACACATCTGAGAGGAAAAGCTTTGGATCTTTCTAAAATAACTTCATTAATATATGTTTTGATGTCTAAATTAGAGAACCAATATACAGTACACAAACATATATTGGGTTTTTTGACAGTATTTTGCATCCTGCACTGGGTTAAGAATTTTCTTTCCTGCATATGGTACTTTATAATTTACAATAAAGAATTGACATTCATTTTTTAAAAATCTTCACATCCCCACATCCACATTATGTAAAACTGAATCTGGTGGTGCGGTATCTGATGGGTCCATAGTATATTTCAATATAACTTTAAAATCATATGTCTTTGTTATTTAACTTTCATTATAAGTAACTTTTCAGTATTGAAACCTCATACATTCAATTTGTTTACTTGCTATTAATGTCATTTTCAGTTGCTGGAGAAAAAGATGATGATGTTGATCACAGAGAAGATTATTTTGAGCCCATTTCTCCTGATCGGACTTCCATTCATCAAGAAGGTCCATATTCTGATGAGGCAGAAGTGGAGGAAGAACAAGCAGAAGAAATGGATGATGATGAAGAAGGTGTGGATGTTGAGGAGGAAGAGGATGAGGAAGAGGATGATGATGGTCAAACAATAGATAGCATTCAGGATGATGATGAGGATGATGAGGATGAAGATGAGGATGAGGATGAGGATGAGGAAGAAGAGGAAGAAGGTGATGAAGAGGAAGAAGGTGAAGGTAGGCAAGCTACTAGGGTTGATTCATGCATGCATACATTATGTTGTCCTTGCTTAATAAGCATTGACTTGCAGATAAATATCTGGCCTGACCCTGTTGAAAGAACACTTTAGTTGAAGCAATGTTGGCAGTGTATGAAAATTCTGTTTTGCTTAGCTTATGATGGCCAACCTAGAGGACCAGGCTCCCTCTCCACCTGATGATGATGAAGAAGAGGAGCCAATGCCTGTATCAGCCAGGAGGAAATTCTGTTCTCATTATTGTCACATCTGAGAGGAAAAGCTTTGGATCTTTCTAAAATAACTTCACTAATGTATGACTAAATTAGAGAACCAAATACACAATGCACAAAATATATATTTGGTTTCTTAACAATGTTCTGCATACTGCAATGCATACAATTGAATCCTTGCTTGATGTTAACAGTCAATCATTGATTTACCTGCAAGCTGAGAGTATAGTATTTAAGAACCAATTTTGAAAGCACATAATTTTAGAAAGAAAGATTTAACTGTTAATTTTTGGAAAAGGATGAAAAAAATACTCAGTTTTACAAGAGAGGCTGCCAACATTTGTAAGTGAAAAGGGAATAATTGGGTATATAATCAGATCAATAATTTGTGATAATTCAGTCATTCCGTGAGCTGTTGATGAGCCCCAAATTAGTGTTTCCTTTGAAAATATATTTAATTTTTCCAAAGCTTAAATTGCAGCATATATTTGCTGTACTGTTACCCTTCCTCACTCCACCCTGTAGCGAGTGCTTTAGTTAGTATCATTCTGTTAGGACTAATTAGTCCTTGTTCTGACATTTAGTATTGAGATGTTCTCAGATTAGCAACATTTCTGCATTCTTTTTAAATGCATATTTTCTTATATTTTCTTCCCCTGTCCTATTAAAAGATATAGTAGGAGCCAAAAAGCTCTAAACAGAGGAAATCCATCTGAACAAGGGCCAGAAAGTAAAGGATCTGTTCATTGTGTCTTAGTAATCTTTTCAGTATGGCTGCAATAAAGATGGTTTGCAATCTTTGGGAGGGCTGTTGTGATTGTAGGACAGTAAATTCAAATATTTTTTGCAGACACTTGGAATTTGTCTTTACATATTAATGTATATTTTAGTATCTACGTTCTATTTTGAGTTAGTTGCATCAGCTTTTATAAAAGTGAGAAACCATTGATAGCCAAAGTATTTTTCTTTATTTTCTCTTTGAATACTTGAAGCCTGACCTTGGTCATGTTTACTTGGCAGTCATTTCAATTTCTATATAATTGAAATTTATAGAAACTTTTGGAATAAAATACACAATCTTAGATATGAGAAGATATAGCATTTTATCATCTATGCTTTGACTGATAATATATTATAAAGTGCTTCGGTGGGGTATGTATGTGCAGAAGGACACACATATAAAGTGGGAGCCAATATGTTATTTTATCTAATCAACAGTTAAAACATGAGTTTTAATTTTAACAAGGATATTTTAAATATTTGTTTCAGGAGATGATGGTTATGAACAGATTTCAAGTGATGAAGATGGAATTGCTGACTTGGAACGAGAGACGTTTAAATACCCAAGTTTTGACATTGAATATACTGCTGAAGATTTGGCCAGAGTGCCACCTGTAACCTACGATCCTTTTGATAGGGAGCTTGGACCCCTTCTATATTTCAGTTGCCCCTATAAGACCACTTTTGAGATGGAAGTTGCCAAGATGAGAGATCAAGATATAGAGAAGGAAAACAGTGGGGCAGTAGAGAGTTCTGTTAAATTGACTGAGCTCCTTGAATTATATCAGGAGGAGAGAGGTTCAAAGTGGGTCACAGCTTTGGAAGAAATACCCAGTTTAGTAGTCAAAGGACTAAGTTACTTGCAATTAAAGGATACAAACCAGGATTACCTAAGCCAGTTGGTTGACTGGACAATGCAGTCTTTAAATCTTCAAGTAGCCTTGAGACAACCAATTGCTTTGAACGTCCGTCAGCTGAAAGCTGGGACAAAACTTGTCTCTTCCCTGGCAGAATGTGGAACTCAAGGAATAGAAGCACTCTTGCAAGGGGGAGTAATTGATTCTTTATTTGAGTTGCTCTTTGCAGATCATGTGTCCTCTTCCCTTAAACTCAATGCTTTCAAAGCTTTGGATAGTGTTATTAGCATGACTGAAGGAATGGAGATTTTTTTGAGGAATAGTTTGGAGGCCAGTGAAAAAAGTGGCTACCAGAGGCTGTTGGAACTTATTCTCCTGGATCAGACTGTAAGGGTAGTCACTGCAGGTTCTGCAATTTTGCAGAAATGTCACTTCTATGAGATTCTGTCCGAGGTAAAAAAAATTGGTGACCAGCTAGCAGAAAATTCTCCACCCCTTCCAAATCATTCTGAGCCTGAGCAGGATCCAGATGCTGGACCTGAAAGAGGCAACCAGGAATATGATAATGATGTAGATGCTCCAATGGATATGGACAATATTTTGGAGTCCTCCACTATGAATGAAGGAGAAATTGAAAAACTCGTTAACATTTTAGATGAAATTTTGCATTTGATGGAGACAGCCCCACACACCATGGTGCAGCCACCTGTGAAATCTTTTCCAACAACAGCACGTATTACAGGGCCTCCAGAAAGAGATGATCCTTTTCCAATTCTGTTCAGGTATGTATATTTTGATTTTGGTAGATGGCTTTAGTTATGCATATTCTGGTTTTTATAGTTGGTACTTTCAAGATACGTTCATCAGACTTCCACTGTTGCTGCACAGCATATTTAAAACCTGGGCTAATCGGAGTTGAAACTTGACCCAGTTTTGGAATTTATGTTTACATGTTCCAGAGGATCGCCAGATTCCCCCCTCAATTTTTAATATGTTCTTATAATGCATGTTCATTATTTAATATATATTGTTGATTTAACAGGAAATTTCTTTACTATTTTCATTTCCATTTCTTTGTTTCTTCTCATTTTCCTTAACAAGTCAGTTCACTTTTACCGTTTAAATTAAAAAGATTTGAGTTACTCAAATGTTTACTTAGAATTGAAGACTAGGAAATTCACAAGTTCTTAATACTTGCTAACCAGTGTGCTATTCTGAGTTCTTCATGATTTTAAAGAGAAGATTGTGCATAATCTACTCCCTGAATATCCTACAGTATTTTCAATTTGTAGCTCTTGAGAAAGTTGTAATTTCCTTGTTACCGTGGTGGTGCTTTCTGCTTATGTTAATAACAATAGTAATAATTAGTCATCTGCTTCATTAATTTAAGTTTGTAGGGACATTTGAGGTAATCTGATTAGCAAAATCATTAATTAACTTTTAACAAATTGTCTTAATTTCTTGGAGGGAATAAATATATAGCAATCAATAAAAATTTGAAGTAATGTTTTTATGTTTTTTAATGCAAAAATATAAAACAGGATCTACTGAAATTAAATTCAGGCTCAGATGAATATCATGATGATGCTGTTATCCATTCAGTTGTGTCTGACTCTTGGCAATTCTGTGGGTCAAATCTCTCCTAATCTTCTGATCTTGCACTACTTCTTTTGAGTTGTTCTATGCTTTGGTTGGTGTCAGCTTTAATGGTGTCCAACCATTATGTTCTCTGATGGCCT
This sequence comes from Aparallactus werneri, assembly GCA_032468035.1. Taxonomy (NCBI): domain Eukaryota; kingdom Metazoa; phylum Chordata; class Lepidosauria; order Squamata; family Lamprophiidae; genus Aparallactus; species Aparallactus werneri. The sequence continues at coordinate 113,141 of JANHFQ010002583.1, forward strand.
GCTTTCCTTTTACATCTAACTCTTCCAGACATAATTACTTTCTCCAGTGAAGATGAATATCAGTTTTGCATTTAATATTGGTGATATTAATTAATGTGATATTAATTAATCCCACTTTGTATTTGTGGGATTTGTTCTCTGTTCCAAACCACAAGGGTGCCTTGTAATACAAATATAGAATTGTACGATGTTGCAGTTTAGCTATCTTATGGGAAAATGTAGTGCATAGATGTTATTCCTATTTATTTATTATTATTTGAAGTATTATTTATCCTTCTCTTTTCATTTCTTCAGGTATCTTCACAACCACAGTTTTTTGGAGTCTGTCACTTTGCTGTTGTCCAATCCAATAACAAATGTGCATCCTGGAGTGCTTCAGTCTGTCAGAGATATCCTGAGGTTTTTAGCACAGTCGCAGAAAGGTCTCCTTTTTTTCCTCTCTGAATATGAAGCCACCAATTTGCTGGTTCGAGCCTTTTGTCAGTTTTCGGATCCCGATCAAGAAGAAGGCCTGCAAACCGATGGGGCAGGCGATGAAGCATTTCCCTTATGGCTTCTTCATTCGACCCAGACGCTGCAGTGCATTTCAGATCTATTCAGCCACTTCCAGCGTTGCACAGCCACTGATGAAACTGACCATTCAGATCTCCTGGGAACACTTCATAATCTCTACTTGATCACATTCAACCCAGTAGGAAGAGCTGCTGTTGCCCATGTCTTCAGCCTTGAGAAGAATCTCCAGAGCCTTATTACTTTAATGGAGTTCTATTCCAAAGAAGCATTAGGGTAATGATTTATTATTAGATTTATATCTGTAATGGGCGGGCTGACAATATTCTGTCTTTGTTTTGTGCAGCTCAAGAAAATGTACACAATGCTGCTTCTTTCTACTTGTTCCAGAGATGAATTCTTATGAGATGGGTTGGGCAGAGAAAGTGTGACTGGCCTCATCGCTAAGTATTATAATACATTAAGTGTTGTCTCTGAGGTTGTCTCTGTATAGATAGTTTTCAAGTTATGGCCATTCCTTCAGCGACCATTCAAAGTTGTGATGGTGCTGAACGAAGGGACTTAAGACTGGTCCTGCAGTCATGTGAACTCAATTTGAGCACTTGGCAAACAGTTTGCACTTAAACTATGTCCCATGATCACATAATCTCCCATTTGTGAGCTTCCGTGCAGGCTTCCCTTGCAAGCAAATCAATGGGAAAGGCATTAGGAAAGGACGCAAGTTGCTTGAGTAAGTCTCCCCCACTCCCAGACTTTATTCGCTCATGTGCACTGTGCTGTCATTTCACCTTTCTCTTGCATGCATGCTATACCCTCTTTTCCCGCATCTTTGTGTTCGTGCATACCCTGCACCTTCCCCCCACCCCGCCCCACCATCTTCCTC
>JANHFQ010002585.1:50498-62302 GCA_032468035.1 Aparallactus werneri
GTGGGTGGGCAGATGTGACCCCCCAGTGCTGTTCTCAAGAGGGCAAGCTATCATTGTGGCAAGTTTGGGGCAGATTGATTCAGTCCTGGAGGAGCCTATACCGGACATACAAAGATACAAACTTACAAACAAACAAACTTAGAGGGCTCTGTTTTATATATATATAGATTTGAAATTAATACAATTGGCTAATGATCATCACAGAGATCAATGGACAACTCCAGCCTAGAGTAATTCACAGCAACTCTTATTTCTCCCTTGCTAAATCAAGCTTCTGTATGTCTCTCTACTTCTGAATTCTTTTCTCGCAGCTCTGAATTACAGATGTAAGAAAACAACAAGAAGGGAAAAGGTGGAAAGAATATAAATGGTTGGGGGGGGGGGGAATGTTACAATAAGTGAATATAAAAAACTGAAATGTCAGAGCCTCTTTAATGTATCCACCCACTGCTTTTACAGGCAGTTAATTCTTTTTTCTCAAGATTCAAGATCCTGCTGCCTCAACCATCTTTTTACCTATTTTTTCTTTCTGCCAGCATTAGGACAATAAAGCTGTCAGCATCATTACTGCTCTATCTTTCTTGGCTGGCAAACTGTCTACTGAGGATTATAACCCCCTAATTGCTGCTTTTTGTAGCACAAGTATCCTGTCTTAACCAAACAGAATTTAAATAATGTTTAGATGCAAACACGCACATTCTTGAAAAAGCAACACAACCCTATCTTTTCCCAATTCTTTTTTTTCCTTGAAATTTCATTGCCAATCTTCCTTCAGTGACTATTTTCCATTTCCCTAAATATGTATCAACAGATGCAGAGAACTAGAACATAGCTATATGGCAGAATTACCTTTACTCAAAAGAAATTTGGCTGTCTTTCTCAAAAGAAGGATATTGTAGCATGAATCTTGGATCGTGAAGCTCAGTCACTCATACCCTGATCATCTTATGTTGAGAGTACTGCAAGTGTTCTACATTTCACATCCGTGTCTCTGAAATAATTCCTCGTGGCATTGAAGAAGCCCCGAAAACTGAATCACGTTATCTATAACCAAAGTATTATTTCTAGTCTCAAAAATGCCATGTCCACTTGTATGGAAATAATAACAACTAATCTTTTGAGATTATATTTAGTACAGGTCTCCCCATTTTTGAAACTTGATTTTGAGTCTATCCAAGAGGATTGCCTTATGAAACTTCTAATTTATCCTTTGTTCTGAAGGCTACATATGTGCACATCTAGAATGATCATTGTTAATGTATTTGCCTTTTGATTCTAGTGAGTATTTAGCTAGCTAACAAAATTTAACTGAAACAGATAAATAAAAATGAACACTTGCATTAGTGGTGGGATTCAGCCAGTTCTCACTGGTTCACCTGAACCATTAGTTGATTGCTTATGCAATTCGGAGAACCAGCTAAAAATAAAGTTCAAGAGAGGGGTATTTTTCTCTCTCTCCCTTCAGTTAATTGTTCCAGGCAGACAGCCAAGAACCACTTAACAGTTGCAGCTGGAGTGCAGCCGATACACACTGAATCAAAAATGCAAAATTAACGATTGTCCACATTAAAAGAAAAAGATCCTGGCTAATAGAAATTCCTGTTAAATAGAGCTGCAATCCTATTCCCACTTACCTGATAATACTGTAAACCCAACTAAATGATTGAGCCACCATGGCACAGTGGTTAGAGTGCAGTACTGCAGGCTATTTCTGTTGACAATTTGGCAGTTCAAATCTCATCAGGCTCAAGGTTAACTCACCGTTCCATTCTTCCGAGGTAGGTAAAATGAGGACCCAGATTGTTGGGGGCAACATTCTAACTCTGTAAACCATTTAGAGAGGGCTATAAAGGACTGTAAGTGGTATATAAGTCTAAGTGCTATTGAAATATTAACTATAGGTGATGACCAAGCTGATTCCAAGGCCGGGGTCAAATCATCAATTTGGAGTCCTTATGCCTTCACAAGAGACCCAAGTCTAGCCCGTGAACTTACTAATGATCAATTTTCTTTGACCACTAGTAAATCAGATTCTTGTCTAGAGATAGCCTGAAATAAACTTGGAGTGCTTTTGAACTCTCTCCTAGCTCCTGATGTCTTGTGTCTGACATTAACTTCTGAATTACTTCCAAACCAATTGTTCCATTGTCTAATTTGACTGCATGATACACACTTAAAACAAATGCAGTCATTAGAAATACAGTATAAAACACCATATATTTCAGAATAAGTTTGAAGTATAGCCAAAAGAACAAACGAAAAGGAGAAGACAAAATACTTGAAGAAATGTTTTAAAATATTAAATATCACCTATCCAAAGCATGCATCTCTTGTTTGCAGAAGAAAGCTATATTTGCTCATCTCAGATTATGAGAGTTTCTTTGGTATTGGTCAGGGAACTCTGTCATCTGCTATGTGTGTTTCATTCTATTGTTCCCCAATCACAATTTATTTACTCAACAGCAAAACTTCGAGCAGAGCTGAGACAGATTCCCACTTAGCTCCCTTAATAGCTATTCCTATCTCAGAGAAATGTGCAAACACAGATAGACCATTGGCCAATGTTAGCCAAGTGAAAGATTAAAGCTAGCATTACAGTAGTCAGAATAAATTTATATCATCAGCAATGATGTCTGGGCTGAGATTAAACTCTTATTTTACAGATGGAGCTAAAATCTGGCCATTGGAAACAATCCCCATGAAATCAGAGGAACACACGTTTCTCAACTAGCTTATCCTTTTAATCTAAATAGTTTCTTTTCTCACTTATTTTACTTCCATCAGAAAAAGCAAAGTTGAAGTGGCTAATGATCACTTTTATACGATGGTTTCAAATGGTCCTATTGAATACATGTTAGAATGTATTTTGTATTGCAACCAATACAGATTATTCAGCCAGTAGATGGCAGCATTTAGTTTGCATCTATGGTTATAATCTATTATTCCTTTTGTTCTGAGGAGTTTCCTGTGACAGTTGAAACCGTTAAGCAGTAAGGCCCATGGTTACTGTACACTGTACAATTTATTTGATCTGTATAGCTATGTAACCATCCTCTGCTACCAACTGTATGGCTATATAATAATCCTCTGCTACAATTTCTATAGAATAAAATAGAATTGTAACAGGTCCCTCACCAACAGCCTTTTGGAGGATAGCTAAGACCAAGTACTTTTGCAGGGCTTCTCATTATTTAAAACTAAGGAAGTTGCTTCTTGGAAGCTGGTTTTTGGAATGGAGTTCATTTTTATGGATTTTAGGTTCAGCTTCAGTAAGACATAGGCTTTTGGTAAAATAATGCTATAAATAAATAAACAAAGCATTTTTGGGGAAAAAAGGTTTTTTTTTCTCATCAGAAAAATGATTCTCATCATTTTTTTTGAAAGAAAAATAAAAAAATTAATTGATTTTAAAAACTATATATTGCCATCCCTATCAAAAGGGTCTATGTCTATGAAGATTCTCAGTCATCCAAGTTATGGTTGTTGCAAGGGTAATTTTTCAAAAGGCAACTGAACTTTCTTGGTTTTTTTTCTTTGAAAACACTTTATTTCTCATCCAAGAAGCATCTTCAGTTTTCTGAAGAACTGAAGAAGCTTCTTGGATGATAAGCAAACTGTTTTCAAGGGGGGAAAACCCCCAAGAAAGTCCAGATGCCTTTTGGAAAAGCACTCTTGAGACGTCCGTATCATAAGCACCACTAAGAACACATATCAGCCACAGTTACATTGTTCTTGTTTGTTTGAAAAAAGCCTATTTTGTCTTCATCCTTCTCTTCATCATTTTATGGCATGATGCTATAGCACAATCACTGTCATAAAAAAGACAGAGTTTCAAAAGAATACCCTGGTGAATACCCCACCTTATTAAAAGAAAGTAACACTTGGAACCTGAGTGAAGAATCACAAACCCTGTGCAAATTTGTGATATGCACAGCTAATAAAGCACAAGAAAATGAGACCTCTGGCTATTTATTTGCATGGAAAAGCTTTAATACAGGGTAGTCTACATCTAAATTAGTTTTTCTTCTGTGCCTAGATGAGAGTTTGACCCTGAAACCGTTTCCAAACTGACCTGAGATAATTTATTCTGCAAAAAGGCTGTGAGGCTGATGCTTCTGTCTAGTCTTGCTTGCTTTTTTCATTCATTAATTTCCAAACACATCTCTTTTGAAGAGGGGGGAAAATCACCTTTGTTAAAACAAAAGAAGAAGAAGAATCACCTTATGTGAATTTTCTTTTGATGAGACAAAATCGCACTAAAAGGCAGTTTAAATGGGAGCAGGAAGTATATTCTCTGTAAAAATGGACATGCAAGGAAGAGGAGACATTGATTTGGTACTCATTGCCCTCGCTTGACCCACCTAAAAGAGAAATCTACCACTGTAGTCTTTTATGAATACACTTAAGGAAGAGAGTGCCGTGAAGCATCAGCGCTCTATTACCTCGAATGATTGTTCTTTTCTTTTTAATAATAAATTATCCGACAAGTCCTTGACACACAAAAAAACCAGCTTTTAAACACCTCTGTGAGGGGCTGTCAAAAAGAAAGCAGAAACAAACATGATGCGAATGTTTCAAGAATAACCTTTTCACATCATCGAGGATAGGAAGAAATATAGCTCATTGTCGGCCTTCTGTCCCTGCTGGGTGATATTTCAAGTCTTATGCCAAGTTTCACCTTCCAGTTTATTTATTTCTTTAGAAAATTTATAGGATCTGCCCTCCGACCTACAAACAAATAATCATCAACTACATAGCTTGGGGCTAGATTATTTGAAGGACCACCTCTCCCTTACTACATCCACTCAGTCCCACTAGGAGGCAGGGTATATTGGGGATGACATCAATTAAGGATGTACATGTGGGAACATGAAAAAAGGTCTTCTGAGTGGTGGCCCCTTCTTAAGGGAATAGCATCCCCCTACATGTATGGTTGGCTCCCAATCTGCTGCTCTTCTGAAAGGCCTAAAAAGCAGAGTTCCTGGGAACCATGAATGGAGGTGGAAATAATCAAGTGGTTGATTTGATTATGCTGATATTGTTATGAATTGGGGTGGGGTTTTCATGAGTTTTATGTGATGGGGTTTTGAATGGAAGTTCCCCATTCATTTACCCAGGCATGAGTTGGTCAGCCATCTAAACTGTGCAATAAATAATATAATCAATATCTCTATCTATAAAAGAGAGGTATGTGTGTGGATGTGTGTGTGGATGTCTGCTATAGGTGCTTACATGACTGCACCGATCCCGCCCAAACTTGCCACATGCCTACCTTGCTGTTGTGAAATCAGCACTGGGGGGGTTCAAACATTTTGGGGGGCTCTTTGTCCCCCAAAAAGGGTGGCGAAGGGGACACTCCACACCAAAACAGCAGCACAGCTCTACTGAATATGTGCAGGATGAGTGAGGAGGCTCTTCAGCAAATACAGGCAAAATATGCAAATCTGAGCCAATAGAGGGAAGGAATACAAATCAGGCAAAGGACACTAGGAATTGTAGGCTGCACATATCCCTGCTTGCAGCATGAGGACAGGAATATCAGGCCCCACTATACCCGGGCGAAGCCAGGTAATAAGCTAGTAGGCAATATAATCAACAATCAACAAGAATAGTATAATAAAATATCAACCCTTTCCAATATTTGTTTCAGTATTTTCAAATATGCCAATATTTGAGGGGCTGCCACAGAGAAGAGGGGGTCAAGCTATTTTCCAAAGCACCTGAAGGCCAGGCAAGGAATAACAGATGGAAACTGGAAGGAGAGATTCAACCAAGAAATAAGGAGAAATTTTTCTGACAGTGAAAACAATCAATCAATGGAACAGCTTGCCTTCAGAAGTTGTGGGAGCTTCATCACTGGATGCTTTCAAGAAGAGACTGGAACTGTCATCAGTCAGAAATGGTGTACAGTCTCCTGCTTGGATGGGGGGTTGGACTAGATGACCTATAAGGTCCCTTCCAACTCTGTTAATTTGTTAAACCCAAAGGAAAACAATATCAAAGTAATCAAATACAAGAACTTAAACTTCATCCAGACAAATCATACTCATCTTGGGTTTATCTATCATCCCAACCCAATTCCAGGGGACAAGTCAAGTCTTCACAGTCTTCCCAAAGGCCAAGTTGACCAAAGCTCTCCAGATCTCTAGGTAGAAGAAGCTCTATAAGGGCAGCTGGTGAGACATGCATAGAAGCCTCCAAGAATTCTCGACCAACATAAGGTCTTTCAAATAGACATGCTAGGTTTAAAATGAGGTATATCCTGAAGGAATTCTGTGACTTCCACCGCGAACCTTCCCTTTTAAAAAATTGTAAATTTAGCCTTTCAATTGGAATTATGAGGGGCTGGACTTCCCTTCTATGAAAAGTAGGTGATTTTCTTCTTATCACCATAATATAAATCTTCCCCAACTTGGCTCCCTTCAAATGTATTGAGTTTGCAATTATAATTCCCAGGTAGGAGGGCCTAAGGCAATTTTAATTTAATTTAATTTATTCAATGTAGACACTTCCTGTCTCCAACCAACTCTGGGCAGTGTACAATAAAACCAACAACATAAAACAGCATGACATCCAGTTGCCTTTTGGAAAAGCACCTTTGGGACAACCATGACCTGGATGATTGAGAATCTCCATAGACATCTGGAAGCAGAATCTCCAACCCATGTGGAAGGCATCGGACTGAGAAAGGCTGTGTTGTTTTCATAGCAGGTACAGTGTGAACCCAACCACTAGACTGCTAAAGTTTATTTTCAACTGCAGTACTTGAATGTGGCGTCTGTTTTTGCACAAGATGTAGCCTGTTATAACACGCCTAGCTACAACAACATATAAATTATAGAAAAAAATTAATATTAATGATAAGTACGAAATGTAATGGTGAGAACTGTACTCAGGCTCAGCAGCTGTCTTTACACTTAAGCAAGAGTCTGAATTAAAGAAGGCAATTTTCTACCTAACGCAATTATGGCACCATTTGCTCACTATTGTCATTGTAAATGATTAACATTCATTTGTTTTATGATTATTTCTTCTTCCATCTTTGAGTTTGCATGATTTCTATTGTGTTACTTTATTTATTTTGTTTCATTTTCTGTTTCTTGAGTCAACATTATTATCCTCCTTTGTTAATTTTGTGATATATACTTTTAATATTTTAAATATATCCTGCCCAAGTAAAATGGCCGCCTTATTGGTTAATAATTCAAACAAATGCCACAGCCTGTCTTCTAGAAGTTATCTTTATTAAATTCTGGCCTATTTGTTTGGGGCTATTATTCAAATGTGCTGAAATTGCACTAAAGGATTCTCTCAAAACAATTCGCAATGATAGTTTCCCACTTGGCATCCGCCACAGGTTATGGGAATATATTCAGAAAACGAAAATTTAAAGCATAGCTTTCATAACCTTCTGAACTGTCTACAAGAGATAGTGTGGGGTTGAAGGCCCTATTCTGTACTGGTTCGTCTCAGTGGATAGTTACAATCTGTAATTGTGAGGAGGGCTAAGTTAGGGCCTTAGGTATTCCATGGCTCTGGGGCTCTCTTCCTTCCTTCTATCCTGTTTGTCATCTACGTGATGTCTGTGGAATATGTCATCTGTTGGTTCAGAGAGTGGAATCACCAATATGCTGATAGAACTCAATTACAACTTTCCACTTTGGGCTGAATAGGACATCTGGTTGAAGTTCTAAGCCAGAATCTCAAGTTCTGGTTGGAAAAAACAAAAAAACCTAACCTGAGCAAGCTGGAGAAGCTGTTCGTTCAGCTTGCTGATTCTGACTTGATACCAACTTTGTTCTAGACTAGGAGTCTGCAAATTTGGCAACTTTAAGACTTGTGGACTTCAACTCCCAGAATTTTCCATCCAGCTTCTGGGTAAAAAGTTCTTTTTCAACTTGGGCATCCTGGATTCACAGCATCCCGTGAGCTGTATTCACGGCTCTTCTAAAACAGTTCTGGCTCAGCTCCACTGCAGCAGTGAAGAAAGTAAGTCATACCCTTGTCAACCCTGGACTGTATTATTGCAATTTGCCATAACCTGGCGTTCCCTCGAAGACCACTTAAAATCTGGCCAAAAAATGCAGCAGCCCATATGCTCACGAGGCAGCCTTGTTAAGACATGTAATGCTGCAGTTACCAAAGCTGAAAGGTTGCCAGTGTGTTTCTGAGTGCAATTCAATGAGTACAATTCAGTTCAAGGAGCTGCTGGTTATTTATAAAGTCTTGGGTGGCTCAAGATACGTTCATCTGTGAGACTGCCTCTCATAGTCCCAGGGCCTTTCCACTGCCTGCCCAATCTAAGCAAGGAGAAAAAACTTTTTTTTTGCTATGTGTTTTAGGGAGGGGGTCTTGGAAATGAGTATTCTTGAGGGGTGTCATGTCCGAGCACATAATCTATATCTATAAAAGAGAAGTGTGGCTGAATATGTATGTGCCACAAAGGCTTCTTCCCAGCACAACCAATCCTGCCCAAATTTGACACATACATACCTTGCACACTGGGGGGTCATGGGGGTCACACACACCCACGGTGGGTCTGCACTCTGCACCCCAAAAAAAGTCACAGAAATGCAGACTGCCAGCCCCAGCAACAAGCGTGAAAGCCTGTACTGAGCATGTGCAGGATGAGTAAGAAGGCTTTCTAGCCAATAGAAGCAAGGAATTCAAATCAAGCAAAGAATGCTGGGAATTGTAGGCTGCATGTATTATTGTTTGCAGCATGAGGACACAGAGAGGGAGAACAGGCCCCATTTTCAAACAGGCCCGATTTTCCCAGAGTGAAGCCGGAATAAGCTAGTTTTTATATATAATGTTGTTGCTCTCTAGCCCCATCTAGTGGCCAGAGGGACAAAATCAATTATATTGTTTTTAAGCTGACCCAACCCTTTTACCCATAGCCTGCATTCTAAAAACAAGTGCATGATGGGAAGCCAGACTATTTACCTATAGGTGTGACGTGCATGCCCATGTATGCTTCAGGTTACTGGTTCCCCTTTGAGTCTGGATCACTACATAACCTATTTTTTCTAACCACATATCTCCACATCATATTTTGTTTTATAAAATGTTACCATGTTCCTCCATTCATCTTTTTGTCAAAGCTAAAAATACTCCAAATATTTCTTTAAAAAATCCTTTTAGTTTGCTTTTTTGTCCTACTTTTCCAATTTTGTAACTTTTTTTAAAAAATGTGATAATTGGAAATCCATAGAGTTTTTCAAAGTTAGTTGAACAATATATTTATAGGCAGGGATTATAACTTGGAAGACTCTTCTCGTTCTAAGTTTGATGCCTTTCCTAGTGATTCCCATCTTGGATTTAGCAATAGCACTTAGACTTATATACCATTTCACAGTGCTTTACAGCTCTCTCTAACAGGGTTTACAGAGTCAGCAAATTGCCTCCAACAATTTGGGTCCTCATTTTACCCACCTTGGAAGGATTGAAGGCTGAGTCAAACTTGAACCTGCTGGGATTTGAACTGCCAAATTGCAGGCAACTGGCAGTCAGCAGAAGTAGCCTGTAATACTGCACTCTAACCACTGAGCCTCCATGTTTTACTATGGGTTTTATGGCAAATGGCTAAAATTGTAGTACTTGGAATACTTCTACATTATAGATAGTCCTCGACTTACGATCACAACTGAGCCCAGAATTTATGTTGCTAAGTGAAATATTTGTTAAGTGAGTTTTGCCCCATTTTATGACTTGTCACTGTTGTTAAGTGAACCATTGCAATTGTTAAGTTAGTAACACAGTTGTTAAATGAATCTGGCTTCCCCATTGACTTTGCTTGTCAGAAGGTCACAAAAGTGGATCACATGACCCCAGGACATGGCAATCATCCATATGAACCAGTTGCCAAGCTTCTGAAATTTGGTCACATGACCAGGGAGTTCCTGCAAACGTCGTAGTGTGAAAAATGGCCATAAGTCACTTTTTTCAGTGCCATTGTAACTTTCAATGGTCACTAAATAGCAATAGCACTTAGATTTTATATACTGCTTATCAGGGCTTTACAGCCCTCCCTAAGCAGTTTACAGAGTCAGCATATTGCCCCCAATATTTTGGCTCCTCATTTTACCTACCTTGGAAGGATGGGAGGCAGAGTCAACCTTGAGCCTGGTGAGATTTGAACTGCCTAATTGCAGGCAGCTGGCAGCTAAGTGCTGCACTGTAAGCACAGCAATCTACTCACTGTGCCACCATGGCTCAAGACTGAAACTTGGAATGTAACGGATGACAGATTCACACACTATGACACTGTTTGTTTAATCAGGTTTACAGAACATCTCTGAAGGACAATTGCCATGGACTCATCCCATAGTTTCTCCATTAGCAGAAGCAGCCCCATTCTCACTTCCAAGCTGTCACAGAATGATCCAGGGCTAGTTAAAATGTAGCTGCAGTGCTTAATTATTGTTTGCACAGGACTTTCAGCCTGGAAAGTGCCTTGTAATTGCTGTTATTTAACTTCAAGGGTGATGAGGTCTAAAGGAACTCCCAAAATGTAGCTGTGACATGAGGGATGCATGGATGCTTCTTTCTCTGGGCACCTTTCAAGCCAAATGCAGAATAAAACCTTGCCAATAAATAGGATTTTGCATAATAGATGCTAGTTTAGACCAATGGATTGTCTTGTTGATTAGACCAGCTGCAAAGCCATTAAATAGATGCTTCTGCCCTGGGGGAACCCTTTACATGTCTACGGTCCTTCTTCCGCTTTTGAACAAAATGACTAATAAGTATTGAACTTATTAACTTACCGCCACAATTGAGCCCCCAAAGTTCTGTTGCTCAGCGAGACAATAGTTAAATGAGTTTGGCCCCATTTTACGGCCTTTCTTGCCACAGTTGTTAAACAAATTGCGGCAGTTATGACATTATTAACGCGGTTGTAAAGTGAATTGAGCTTCCCCGTTGACTTTGCTTGTCAGGAAGTCTCAAAAGGGGATCACACGACCCTGGGACACTGCAACGGTCATAAATATGAGCAGTTGCCAAGCCTCTGAATTTTGATCACGTGTCCATGGGGGATGCCAAGTGGTCGTAAGTGTGAAAAATGGTCATGATTCGCTTTTTTTCAGTGCGGTTGTAACTTCGAACGGTCACTAAATGAACTGTTGTAAGTTGAGGACTACCTACCCATTCCTCAGGTCCTTTCCACCCAAGAGATGAAGGAACAGTGCCTGGATGCAAGCCCTTGAGTATTTCACCAGCATTTCACCAGCATTCTCTCTCTAATTTTAAGCGACGGAAAAGATCGCTCAGAAGGGAATGGAGGAGTTGGGATTGAAATTGAGGCCTTCAGCTCATCTTCAAGGTTGCCTCTGTCAGGGAAGGCCATTCAACATCGTTCCCCTTTCTACCAAAAGACGGCCACATTGCACGTCTGGTTACAAAAGACATTTGTTCCGTGGCATGTGGAAGTGCCACGTTTCCCGCAGTGAAACGAATGGAGAGGTGGGTTTCATTGATCAGATCATACTTTACACATAGGTGAGGTTAACAATATCTATGCAACTCCACATGGCTTTCCCCATGCAACCAATTTTGCAGTGGGTTTTTCTCTCTGGCTGGATTTTGGCTTCTTAAACAACGGCTTTGTTCTCCTCCTTTGATTGTTCACTCTGTAAGGGAAGGTCCTGTAATTATTTTTCTTCCTAAAAAAACCCCTGACTTCATGACATGAAAACAAAAACCAGCAATCGTATAGACTTGCCATATATAAGGTAAAGGTAAAGGTTCCCTCGCACATACGTGCTAGTCGTTTCCGACTCTAGGGGGCGGTGCTCATCTCC
>JANHFQ010002585.1:100263-111960 GCA_032468035.1 Aparallactus werneri
AGGTGATTTGGGGCCAGTCACTTTCTCTCAGCTCTAGGAAGCAGGCAAGGGCATACCACTTCCAAAATCTTGCCAAGAAAACTGCAGGGATTGGTTGATGCAGTCACCAGGAAACAAGGATGACTCAAAGGCACAAGCACACACACACACACCCTATATACTTTATACACACAGAGAGAGAGACACAGACAGACACACACAAACAAATGTACATAGAGAGAGGCTGGGATTTTTAGACAGATAGTTAAAATTAAGATAGCATAAATAAAGGCTGATGGGAGGCTGTAATTTGCAAAGATAAGAATGCTCAACAACAGCAGTGAAAAGAAGGTCATTATGTAAAATATCAATAGCCTATTGAAGCAGTTACCAGATTCATGAAACAAATGCTGAGTAGTCAAAAGATTCAATCAAGCCAAAAGCCAATCAAAAGATCCAATCAAAGTCCCAAATATTTACAAAATGATTGTCTTATGGCAGAATGTACTCTAAGGAATGGGATGAGACCACTGGATGAGAAAATGGACCCAAACAATTGTGAACATGCAGCAGTAAAATACACAAAGGGGGCAAAATAATTGAGACAATAACAGTCTTCAACTATCAGACAACTAGGATGGAGCATGGCATCATCTGATGCATAGAATCAATAAGGACATTCAATTAATCTTTGTGTGGCAAAGGATGATAACCAAACTTGAGATTTTAGAAATAAGATGTCACTGTATATCATCATTTTGTTAAAAATATCAACAAGAGATTATTGTGCTATAATGATAAATGTTTCCCTAGTCACAATGAACTTCTGATGGATTTTGGAATACAAATTCTATAGTAATGCAGGGATGTATTAATAAATGTTTGCTTCTGATTCAAAAATTGATGCTTTCAATAAAATTCTCTACTAAATATTGTACAAAATATAATCTGTTAATCAAATAACTAAGAATATAATCCAAATTCAGATTTATTTGTATCTTGTCTAATTACAGCATGTTTATTGTGATTTTTACAATAATTGTAAATGAGTTAGAACTCCCACTATAATTCCCCATTAGTGATATTAATTTAGCAATATTTGATGACCTCATTCTTTCATACTTAAACTTGCCAATTGTTTATTTAATCTAATTATAAAATTAAAACAATTATTAGAATTATTAGTTACTTTTATTATATCTGTATGTACCTGTGCATATGTATATTTTATTGTGTTGTGTTGTGTTACGTTATGTTACGTTGTGTTGTGTTGTTATGTTACATTACCAGTCTGCACCTCTGTATGACAGCCATTTATATATAAATGGCTATATTGTGTTTTCTGCTCTTTAAATAGCATATAGCATGAAAATGCACAAAAGTGTGGGTGTGGGTGTGTGCCCGCATGTGCTTTTGTACATTCTGAAACATTATTTCCAAATTATTTTTTAAATACTGTACAGTCATAATATACAAATTCTAATTCCCCTATTTAAACTATGCAGTAAATGCAAAGTTGTGTTTGCCTATAACTTTTCTGTGAACTGAATATAATGTTCACTGAAAAGTTATAGTATTTATATTTAATTCAGAAGTAATAGGTATTTATTAATTCTTTTGCAATATCCATTAAAATTATGATCCATTAAAAATCCATTTCAAATTATGAAATGATATATCCCTGCTTCTTGGGCAATGCAACCTAGAAATTGACAGGAGAAAATCCATTATCCAATATTCAGTATCTATGAATCTATTCATGTCTAGCCTAGTTGTTTGATATATTTGACGTCTCTATAGTATTATTCTTTAAATATCTCTGGGCCAACATAGGAAAAGTACTGGAAGGTGTTTTAAGAGTTTTCATGAAATTATTTCTTGTTGCTAAGGAACCCAGTTTTCCTGCTTATGAATATTCCCAAAAGAAAAAAAAATCCCTGGGACACATCTCAATGTTGTGCAAGTCACATGTAAAAAGACAGAGAGAAATTGGAGGAGGGATAAACTTCATTAAATGTGTTTTATGGAATGCATGGAATGAAAAAAGGATACCTATAAATATTACAAGCACAGTTTAGTTTGGTCCCAGAGCCTTTTGTCATTCAGATTGTAAATTAAATTATAAAAATTAGTAACAAAGTTTTACATTTTTTTTAGTCATCCATAGGGGCAAAGTTTTCTAATATGATTGTTCTTATTTTGGGAACACAGACTCTAAAATCCAACATATATTAATTTTCAAATAAAACAGTACAATATTACATATAAATATCTAAGTGGACAAGTTAATACAGATATGGGACTTCCAGTTTGACTTCTGGTGACACTGGATGCAAAACTCACAACACCTGCGGCTTCGCTCCAAGTCTACTGACCCAAGAATCCCCAGAGGGACCTAAGCTGCCCTGGAGAGGTAGCGAAGTGAAGAGGAGCAGCCAGGTGAGTGAAGGGGACTGCATCTCCCCTCCTCACCTTGGTATTTTCTCATAGCTGACAGGCAGCAAGATGGCGACCAATATGGCTGCCTCAAAGCTGGAACCATTCCAGGAAAAGAAAGTGCAGGAGGAGATCTGAGCAGAAGTTTGTGGAGGGTGAGGCGATATAATAATTTTACATTTTAACCCCGGATAAACAACTGCATAATAAGAGACCTTTCTTTATAACATGAATTAGCACTGTACCAGCTGTTGGGATTTCGAGATTGATATTAATTACAGAATTGTGACTTGTCATTTGGACATTTATAGTACCAGATCCTTATTGAAAGATGGAAGTGATAACTGACTTTAAACATTTTAAATATTTTGAAAGCCTGGAAAAGCTGGGAGAGCAAGTGGACCCCATGAAATTTTTAAAAAGCTATTATTTTTGTAACAAGAAATGGTGGAAATGCAGGTCTGGATGTTTTCAATGAAATGGTTGGAATGTCGCAAAATAATGGTGATTTTAAACGAGCGGTGGTTGGAATATGGAACAATAACAGGGATGATGAAATTTGATCAGAAAAATAAATATCAAGCTGGAAAACAAAGATGGATTTTAAAAAAACAGATATTGTGACAAAAGAGAGCCAGGAAAATGGGAAGAAAAGAAAAACAGAAAGCTGTATTGAAGAAGGGTGAGAATTTTCTATGGAAAATCCTGGGGAAACCACATGAGGAAGATAAAAGAGGCAGGATAAATATCGAAGCAAGGAGTCTGGGAAGAAGAAAGGGACACAGAGAGAGATGATTTTCTTGAGAAGGAAATAATGAGATGATGGCTAAGTGGCCATTTTTAATTGAAAAATAGTCTGATTAAATATTAATGGTAATAAGAAAGAGGGGAATATTAGAAATAACTTACAAAAGGATAATTGTGGATAGAGAATTTACTGGTCAGGCATTTTCTGTATAACGAGCAGTTTAAATAAATGACTATATAGTTTAATATTAATTGGAGAGATGATTTTAACTGGGGACTTTAATATTGTCAAGTTTATTAAAGATATTAAATTAGAATGGAATTGGTAATTGAAATAAGGATGAAGAAACATAATGGTTTTTTTTCCTTATGGAAATGTTTAAATTTGAGGAAAAGAGGTATATGAATGAATTAGGACAAATTATTATATTTATTAAATTTTATTAAATTTAATATAGGCTGGGTTTTAATGATTGGTATAAAATGGATTTTGAAAATAATAATAGAGGAATTTCTGAGTATCCCCAAATTTTGAATTTTAAATATAGAAATAGAGTATTTTAAATGATAATAATGGAATTGTTTTAAGAAAATTGCCTACAGTGAGATAAATTACTTGATATAGTAGTATAAGAATGAATTATTGAAATTATATACTGAAATATTAATAGAAGAATGTTTTGATTACCTCCAATTTTAAGAAACTGAATTACAAATTTAAAAATGAATTATTATAAAATTATTAATAGAAGTGACTTAAGAAGATTAGCTGTAAAGAGATATGATGGAAATGATTAACAATGTTTTTAATTTCAACTTAAAATACGAAATATGTGAGAAATATGGAGTAAATATATTTGTTAAATATGATGATGTTATTGATTGTAACCCAAACAACTCTGCTCAGCCATAAGATGTATTCTTAATGGAAAAAACAAAACTTAATTTAAAAAGTTCAAATGTGAAAACATGGTTATGCCAGCAAGCTTGGGGCTAATAAATTTTAAAAAGAGGGGAGGATTAATACCATTATTAATATTGTATTATTACATCTGCATACTTTTAATTTGTATAGATAATTAATTCATGAGTTTTTATTGTATGTTTTGATGTATTGTTGTAAGCCGCCCGGAGTCCCTCTAGGAGCAGGGTGGCATAAACATTTTAACAAATAAATAAGTAAGTAAATAAATAAATAAATAAATTTTCATTTTCCCTTTAGCTACAGAGACAATAGGGAGGGGATAGAAATGTGGGTGTGTATGCTGGGTATGTAAAGTACACGGCTGCATAGGAATGGGTTGTTGTCTCTGTTCATATAAAAATTATTCCACGTAAAATTAAAGACATATAAACATAACATATAATACATTCCTATCAATGTCTTGTTTAGATCTGCACAACTTATGGTTCATTGGAAGGCAGGTACTCTCCCCCCCCCCCCGCCAATCAGCCACATGTGGCCTGCTGGCATTTTGAAGCAAATAATCAATTCACTGCTGAACTACTGGGTGCTACCACAGGGCTAAACCCCAAATACTGTAGTTGTTCAGTGCCAAGTATTTCATTGTGGGCCCCTGTAATTTTTAATTCATCAATGTGGCTCTTTCCCCTTTACACATTTTATAGGCCTAGTCAGGCTTCAGTATCTTGCACAGCCCGAGTCGACAGGAATTGGGTAGTGGCTGAAGGGAGGAATATTATTCAGAAAGAGTATAACTTAACTTGGAAAGGGAAAAAAAAATACATGCTGCGTTCACTTACACCCACTCTGACCTTTTGGGAAAATTGTAGAAAGAACTTCTTTTCCTGGCTCTTTCCCCTGAATTTTATTTCTGTCTCCTTGTAGGCAGTGTTTCCTTAAGGTATAAAGTAAATGCTGCCTTTTAAATCAGAGGCACACAGTTTCTGTAAGCGCGAAGGCCACAACAGACATTACAAGATTTGTCCAAATCCACACTTTTTTTAAAAAAAAAAAGGGAGGTGGGGAAAGAATTATTTTGCAGTAGGTTTCAGAGGTTTTAAGGAATATATTGGTGATTTGGCATCTTCAACCTTTAAGGCATCGATGTTATTCCTTTAATTCTCCCTATTTTGTAAACATGCAAATGAAGAATTCAAATTTATTTTGACCTACTTGATTTGGAGGAATTGAGGGGGGTGTATCCAGTTCTTTGCCACATCCTTGTTTAAACAAAAACACAGCAAGGGAACACCTAAACCTTACCCCCAACTAAATTCATTATATGTTTATTTACATCCACTAAAATATGCTGTAGTCACATACTGAAAATAAAATAAACAATAACAGGGTTGGAAGTCCAAAGCCTAGTCCAAAGTCCCACTCAAGCAGGAGATCCAACCTCATACCAGATAAATGGTTGTCCAGTCTCTTCTTGAAAATCTCCAGTGATGGAGCACTTACAACTTCTGGAGGCAAGTTGTTCCTCTGATTAATTGTTCTCACTGTGAGGAAATGTCTCCTAAATTCTGGATTGGATCTCTCTTTAATGATCTTCCACCCGTTGCTTCTTCTCTTGCTCTCAGGTGCTTTGGAGAATAGGTCAACCACTAAAGTACTAGAAGATTCTATTGTATCGCCCCTAGTTCTTCTCTTAGTTAGACTAGAACACATGGGTGGGATTCTACCAGTTTAACAACCAGTTCAGTGAGCGCGTGCTGTGCACGTGCGTTTCCTTTTTAAAAAGCGAGCAAACTTACCTTTTCCTGCAGCCGCGACAAGGAAAAACAGCTGAGGCGTGGCAATATGTGCTGCCGCACCGATCAGCTGGCCTTCGAACAAGAGAATAAAGGTCACTATAGCGCAGGGGCAGGTGGGCAGGCCCAATTCAAAGCCGGAACTACTGGTTTGCCCAAACAAGTGCATACCGGCTCAATCCCACCCCAGCTAGAACATACAGTACATAGTTCCCTCAATCATTCATTTTTATAGTTTAGCCTCTAGATCAGAGGTGGTATTCAGCCAGTTCTGACAGGTTCCCGAGAACCAGTAATGATAATTTTGAGAACCGGAATATACCACCTCTGATTGGCCGACCCCGGCAAATACCAACTCTGATTGTCTGACTGCATAGCCACACCAGAGTTGGTATTCAGCCAGTTCCAACAGGTTCCGTCAAACTGGTAGCAATAATTTTGAGAACCGGAAAATACCATCTCTGATTGACTGACCCTGGACAAATGCCACATCTGATTGGTCAAATGCATAGCTACGCCCACCAAGCCATGCCTACAGAACCGGTAGGGAAAAAGTTTGAATCCCACGACTGAGCCATACCCACCAAGCTACGCCACTGAGTAGGTAGCGAAAATTTTTGAATCCCACCACTACTCCAGATCCCTTATTATCTTTGATGCTTTTTTCTGCACTCTTTCTAGGGTCTCAACATTTTTTTTTATGTTGTGGTGACCAGATCAGTGCAGTACAATGTAGTATTATCAGTTTATGTGATCTTGAAAGTATCCCTCTGTTGATGCAATCAAGGACTGAATTAGCTGTTTTGACAGCTGCAGCATACTACTGGTTCATACTTAAATCACCATTTAAGTCTAGTAGAACACCTAGATCCCTCTCACAGTTACTACTGTTGAGCCAGGTACCTATGCATTTGGTTTTTCTTGACCATGTATAGGAACTTACTTTTCTCACCACTGAATTGCATTTTGTTGGATAGGGCCCAGAGTTCAGTCCAACAAAATTCTATTCTTTCTATCGACTAGAATTTAAATTTTTAAAAAAGGGGAAAGAGAAATAAGAGGAACAATTAGCCACTGCTGGGCATATTTGAGAGTTCCAGTCACTTGAGACATATCTTTGATATTTATTCCCAGGGCAGGAGAAAATGAAGCTTCTTAGTCATTCTGTTTTGTCTCCTGTAGCTCAAGTTACTTTTTAATTAATTAAATGGGAACTCGAAAACAAGGGAATAAAAAAAAAACAATTAACAGAGTAAATTCTTGAATTCCATGTATTATACAAAATATTTACTTCTTGCAAATAATTAAAAAGTCTCATTATTTGACAAAAAGGATGTAGTCTTCAAAAATGGGAGTTAATTCTAATCTTGGGGTGTTGTTTGAAGATGCTTTGTTGACATTATTAATGTATTTGATTTATTACAGTTTACTGAAAAATCTTGTACCTCTCAAGTCAACATCAAAGGAACCTGATATAATTTTTAATGGATATTACTAGCTAAAAAGTCCCAGTTCTAATTCTGCAAGACACTTGTATCTTGCAGGAACATGCATTAATACTTTCCATGTGACATTCAGGCTACCGTAATTTAGCTCACAGTTTGATCTTCACTGGCTCAAGTTTGACTAAGCCTTCCATCCTTCCGAGGTTGGTGAAATGAGGACATAGATTGTTGGGGGCAATATGATGACTCCGTAAACTGCTTACGGAGGGCTGTAAAGCACTGTGAAGCAGTATGTCTTATTGCTATTATATTGTATATTATATAATATTGTATATTATATTTATAACATAATGTGATGTGACATGATATGATAGAATATCATATCTACCCTCTGGAATAATCTTCTGTCAAAGGTGAGATCTTCCCTCTCATTCCTGGCCTTCTGGAAGAGACTGAAAACTTGGCTCGCCCGCTTAGGCTGGGATGCCGACAGGGGCCTGCTATATAGGGGGTGACTGACAGGATAAAGAAGTTTCTTAACCCCCAGACTGGCCATCATCTTGGTTTTTAATTTTAATTTCTAACTTATTATTCTTTTTCATTGTTTTTTGAACTTTTGAACTGTTATTGTACTGTAAATTGTGGTAGTGAGATGGACAGCATAGATTAAAATCTTAAATTTTAAAATTTAAAATTATTTTTAAATTAAAAATAATAATATTGGCGAGCCATTTTTGTATAGTAGGTAACGTTCTGGCCTAGAAACTAGGAGAGTGTGAGTTTTGCCTTAAGCATGAACATTGGCTGGGTGATGTTGGGCCAGTCACACACTCTCAGCCAAATTGTAGGGAAATTAGGGAAGGGAAGGAGGAATACTATGTATGTTTGCCACCCTTAAGTTATTTATAAAGTAATAAAGGTGGGATAGAAATCAATCAATCTATCAAACAAAATGATGTGTTTATGCAATTACATAAAATCTACCATAACCAATTAGTTAGCACATATAAGCTTAATAAAGTCTTTCAAAAATCAAAAGTATGTAATGGAATCATATTAAAATTCTTTTTAAGTTAGATACAATTTCCCAATAATTATATTGGGAGATTTACCTGCAACTCCAGTTGCAGTCATGTTGTTGTAAAGGTGTCATATATTTCCTGTTATTTTTATAGCTAAGGATAACAGCCAGTATTTGGGTCACTATGTTTGCATGTATGTATGTATGTACAGTGTGTGTGTGTGTGTGTGTGTGTGTGTGTGTGTGTGTGTTTATGTATGTGTATGTTCACTAAGCTACACAGGTATGTTGACTTACAGTGGCAATACTGGAAGTTTCTGTTGCAGTTGTTTGACAAATCTTGTGTGGTCATTAGTTACAATGCCAGGTGATCACCATTTGTGATCTGCCAGCTTCCCCACTGATTGGCCATTAACCAAAGACTGCCTATATTTCTTATTAGCAAAGGGAAGTATTGATGATACAGCACTTAAAACAATCCAGTAAATATGATACATCAACCATTTTCACTTGGACTTTCAAAACATTTTCATCCTTATAAGGGACTGTTGGTTAGTTGCTGAGTATATTAAAGACCATTCATTGAGAGAGAGAGAGAAAACTTGGATGATGAATGTTCATTTTTATCTTCTGCAGTTATATAAAACTAATTTGATTTTTTTAAAAAAAACCCTGAATAATTGTGACAGCTTAAAAATTAATGACCAGTAATAACATCCATACAACTAAAGGGCTAACTTCAGAATTCATATTGCAGACTGAACTGGATGGTTCACGGGCTTGGTAATGAGCTTGAAGGCCTTTTATCACTGCCAATTTGAAGTTCTATTTGTAAACGTGTGGAGTAGCTTTAAAACAAATCACAGTTCAGTTGCCCCGTTCACATCTCAATCTGCAGCCGGCTTAAGGACTGAGTGTTCCATATTGAGATAAGCATGTCCCTGATGCCTCAATTCCAATGAACCATAGCATGAAACATAAAAACGATGGTTCTGTAATTAGATGCAATGAAACGAGATAACAGAAACATTCTCTCCTGGTAAGAACCAATGAGATAGGCATATAAAAAGCTCTACAAGGCGACAGAAGCCTTGGCAGAGTGCCAGGCTTCCAGGAATTCTCTAGTGTTTTTTGGGACTTGACTTGATATAGGATGTCACAGTTTCCCAGTTGAAACTATGGTTAAGTCGGTCTATGTGCTGTTAAGGAGATTTCATCATGTCTTCAAGAGGACAGCTAGCTGGTATTCATGGATACATTCTACTAGATTTCTGCCTGTTTGTCCTATGAAGTGGCTCTTGCAGTCTTGACACTGTGTATGTTGTAGATGACTCCTATTTAATCTTCTTGGGCTGCTGGGTCTTTTGATTTATGTAGGATCTTTTGGCATAATAGTGTACTAATAATGAATCTAGTTGATGATACAAATGAAACGAATGGGGTAGATTTACTTTCGTTTGCTGCTTATAGTTGCATGGGCACAGGACTAATCCTAGAACCACTTGGTATAAGAACATTGCAGTAAACATCCAGTCCTTTTAAAAACTTAATGAAAGATGGAGGATGCTCTCTGGACATCTTAAAGACTTTATAGAAAGTAAGAAAAAACCCTTATTGTTGGATGGACACTAGTTAAAATCAGGGCTGGCTGGAGAATTCTGGGAGTTGAATCTACATGTCTTAAAGTTGCCAAGGCTGGGAAACTGTGAGTTAGATGGGCCTGGATATGCTGACAGCAAAATATCTAAATTCACTCTGATGAAATTCTTTTTAATATCCAGCTGAGCACATTTAAGATACCACACAAGATAATAAATGATTTGTTGGTGTTATTATCTTAAGATATTTATGCTGAAACATTCTCATATATTGGAACAATTCTCACTGTTATCGCTTAACAAGATGCATTCAGCTAAAATATCTCTGATGGGTTGCCACTCCTAGCTTTAAAACATAATTAACTTCCTTTACTTAGGGAAAAAAAAGCATTTTTTGTAATATGATATCTGACTTAATAAAATATACATAAAGAGGAAGGAGAAAGCTAGCAGAGATCTCCAATCAACATATATGAATCTAAAGAGAATATTGTGCTACCTAGCTGAAATCCAAACAGATCAAATATAGAAACATTATTGGAAACCTGGAGTAACATAACATTGCAGAGATTCAACAAGAGTCATTATTGGAAGGAATGACTGGACATTCATTCTCCAAAGGAAAATTACCAGGTTGACCCAGAAGCTACTTCAGGAGCTATGGTGTCCCACAGAGAAATTTGCAAGTAACCAAAAGATGATTTTTTAAAATGAAGATTCCTCCTCCTTTTTCTTTCTCTTTTATCATTTTGGGTATTGAGGGAACAAGGAGAACTGCAGAGTAAAATTAAAACTGTCCCTTAATTCAACGCTTTTGGATCTGTCAGGAGCACTTATCCCATAGTTTTCAACCCCCTCTATCTTAGTGGAACAAGGCTGGGGAAAACTACCTACAATATTAAGTACCCCTGATTTTCAGATTCAGTCTGAAAATGAGGAGTTTGACATCAAATGTGTCAGGCATTTCTATTAGTAAACCTGAAGAAAGCAAAGAGAAGGAAGCTATGCAGAGAGGTCTTCTTCCTTCTGGATTAAAAAGTATGACTAAATGACTGGCATTTAGGATTTCTTATACTTTCTCCCTTGTCTCTCCATCTCTGCTGCTATTGAAAATGGCAAGCTCCTTGTACACAGTTTTATCTGGTGCTTATGTTCCTCTCCACAGCACCATGTGTACTGATGGTGGTGGTACATAAATTATCCTCCCCTTGATACTTCACCAATAAATAACAAATTATTTAAGGCAAATATTCTAGTCATTTCTAATGGGCAGTTGAGTTCAATTAGATTAGAAAAGAGAGGCGGGATGCCCACCGAATGTTAAGCCACAATATGCTATGTTGTATTTTGTCTTAGTGAAGTGTATAAATGCAGACAACCATTTGGGTGTCTGTGAAGAGTGGTCAAAAATCAAGATGGCGGTCACAATGGTATGATCAAAATCCCACTCATTTTTAGCGTGCTCATTCTGGATATGGGATGAACAATACACTGAAATTTAACCTTACCATTCTCTGGATAACCTTGACCCATTTTATGGTTTAGTGTGTTATGTAAATTCAGTCATGTTCACTTAATAAACATGGTTAAATAAACCACAGTTTGGTGTAAGGTGGGGTTATTATTATTATTGATGATATTTAGACTTATATACCACTTCACAGTGCTTTCCAGCACTCTAAGCGGTTTACAGAGTCAGTATATTACTCCCAACAATCTGGGTCCTCATTTTACCGACCTCGGAAGGATGGAA
>JANHFQ010002589.1:27699-37889 GCA_032468035.1 Aparallactus werneri
AATGTAATGCTCTGCCTTCTGAAGAACTGGTGTGGGGGGGGGGGGAGGGGAAAGAAAATGTTTTATTGATTAGAGCTTTTGAAACCCAAAAATCTATAATAACTTTAAAAAGCATCACAGAAAGTCCAGATTCAGTAAATTTCCTGCCTGGGTTAAGAAATCTTGGTCCCTTCTTGCCTTTAGGAAAGCTTAGAAAACATACTTGTTCTGTCTTGCAAAGATGGAGACAGTGTTATCCCTGAAGTTTCATGGATATACACGTATCCTTTCTGATTTAAAATATTTTTGTTTTTTTATTTTTGAATAAAACAATGAGAGTTTGGGAGAAGAAAGCATATAAGTACAACAAATAAATAATAAATCTTAACTATGGAACTACTGGAAAAGTCAGTATGGGGACTGCCTAGCAGTCCAGAGTGCTCCATGGAGAGCAGTCATGCCAATAGTATAAGCCAGTAAAGGTAATTAACTTGGGTGGTAGATTTACTGCTTGTCACATCAGTCTCAGCAGGCAGCAAGGCACAAACTGTCTCTATTCTCAAACAAAATAGGAATAGAATAGAATAGAAATAGGAATAAATTCTTTATTGACCAAGTGTGATTGGATTGGACACAATGAATGTGCTCCAGTGCGTAAACTCTCAGTGTACATACAAACAACAAAGCAATATAGTCATAAGATACCAATAGGAGACGCTAATAGGAAAGATGAGAAGGAAAGCAGTAATACAGCCGTAGTACATGGGTAAATATTCTTAGACATAAACAATCTAGTTAGGAAGTGATGGGTATAGGGGAATTCCATTCAAAAGGTTCAACAATACAGATTCCCTAAGGCAATCTTTCTTTAAATACCATATCTCACTTTCTACAGCATAATAGAAAATTTCCAAAATTATTATGCTAACGGTGGTCAAAATATCTTCCACATGAAGGAAAGTGGAGGAAAATGTTTTGAGAAGCAATAAGTCTGAAAACCACAAGGACAGATAATCTGCAGGAAAGGCATAACTCAAGTTTTATTCCCAAAGCTGTAAAATATTTTGCATGATTACAATAGATAGCAAGCTACAGTGGCAGCTGAGAAATGTGCAGAGAAAGGAATCTCACAGATGATGGGAACCTTCTTGTTACAACTCATTGTGTGAGTATATATATACATGCTGTCAAACTATTATTTTGCTCATAAGGGAAATATGTATTATATATAAAGAGGGTTGAAACAGCTTTCTTCATTTAAACTATTGATCATTCCGTAACTTAGTTGCAGGCCATCTATTGGATTCCAGAAGATCCATCCTTTGGATACATCCATGAAGGTACACACTGAATTCCTTCTTGGCAGATCAAGGTGGGGATGGACCCACAAACAGATCCTTTCATAGCTGACCCCACTATGGAATTATTCTGCCCCATAAAGTCTATACTCCCTACATTTTTATTTTTTTGTAAAGCAACAAAGATTTTAGAAATGAATGTCCAGATAAAGCATAGTTACTTGTTTTATGTTATTATTGTAATGTAACAGCGGCTATTCTTTATGAGTATTTTGTTTAGATGTTAGTCATCTATAGTTGGGCAAAATGTATTAGTAAATAAATAAGATTCTGGTGTTTTGTAACAGTGCTCGATTTCAATTTCAAAAATACCCAATCAATAGAGGCAATGATATCTGGAGACTATAAAAATTAAAAACCCAATGCATTTGGAAGTTATCATAGAATAAAGACTTCTAGTTATGACTGCTGCTCAAACAACGCTTACTAATAACCTATCTCTATCTAATTTTGTTAAAATTTATTAAAACAATACCTAGCTGATCACCATACAGTAAGTGGCTTCATTTATCATATATCATACAAAGGAAGAATTTGCTACAAATAAGTCACTTTGCACATTTTTGTTTATTAAATTTATTCATTTATGAAATTTATATGTCACCTATCTCACTAACGATGACTCTGGGCAGCTTACAAACTTCATAAAACAGAAGTATAAACATTTAAACATTAAATATTAAATTAACCAAAATTAGGTAAATTAAAAATCAGAAAATTATGGGGTAGAGGTGGGATCTTCTTCCTAGTCCACTAACCACCTCCGACATGGAATGAATGACCATTGGGTCCCACTGGCAGAGTCAGATCTTGAGCCTCTTATGGAAGACCAAGAGAGTGGGTGTGCATCTCATCTTCTGGGGGACAATGTTCCAGAAGGTGAGAAGAACCATACAGAAATGGATATATATAGTATAATTATCATTTTACATGTCTATGATATCTTTTTGGTGGACATGGAGTGACAATTCTCTTGCTTTCATATTCATAATAGTTTTGCAAGTATACCATAATACATAGAAGAATACTGACGTGGATTTTGGAGGGAAAAAACCCAATTACCACTTACACATTATGGGCACATGACACATTAAAAAATCAGATGCATAATCTTTGGTCTCTGAGAATCAGCATAAGAAAATATGCTTAAGTTGAGTCAAAGTATTAAAAATACTTTACTTGACAACAAATAGATAATCTTTTGGTAACAGAAGGCCAATAGGTCCCAACAAGCAAAATAGTTTTGTAAAATAAATGAAACATTTACAGTTTTTCTTCCTAGGGTTCTGAGGACGGAGGGGGGGAAGTGGGTTAATGGATTTTCTTCATTTTTAAAAAAAGGCATTCATTACTATTTCTATTAGTTTCCTATCTCAAAATGCAAGAGAACATACTACTTGTTTTCAGTGATAGGCAATGAAAATAGCTCCAAGAGCTTGGGGGGGGGGGGTGGAGAACCTAGGATTAAATAAGTTTGCTACCCCTAACTGAAATAAATTGAGGATCACAACTTGACTTGATTGCCTAATAACCTAATTATTATGTAGATTATTGTAACATATTAAAGACTAACTGAATTTAATGTGGTACAAACTTTTATGGTTTGATTTGATTTGAGAAATAAAGTCAGCTCTAGTTCATAACATATGCAATAAACCTATTTTTAAGTGTTCCATAAATTCTTGCTTCTGTTACAAAAGATATAGCTACTATAAAAGAGGACAGAGAATATGTTATCAAAATTAAGTAAAGATTGGTAAGTACTGAGCAAATATATAATTTTAGATTTCATAATTTTCACAAAGCATGTCTTTACAATTTTAGCAATGTAGATTATAATGTTTATTTCTCACATCAGATAAAACTTAGGGTCCCTAGGACACCTAACCCATGCCAGAAACCACATTTCTGTAATTGTATAACATCTACTGCAGAACTGAATACTGGGAACTCAAGCAATGACCAGGGACAATAATCACTAGGAGATGAAGGAAAATGTCTCCTAAACTTGGCACTGCATGTGTTTGGCTAGATGGAACATAGCCTGACTAGAGATAGAATTGTACTGGATTTGGAAGCTACTGAAGGGGTATGTCTAAACTGGGGATAAATAGAAGGGTTAAAGATACAAGGTCAAAAGGTTGATTTTTGAATTTGCAACCTCTCTTCCTTTGAGCCTTTTCAATTAAAATTAGGCATTCTGACTGAAAGTCTGCACTGAAACAAGTAATGATCACCTCTGATTTTTAAGGAGCCAAATTAGATAGCAAATTTAATGTCAGAAAATATTTAGCTCTCTTGATTTCCAATTCCTTCACTCTTTTGATATCTGCTACCATACTGACCATTCTGTAAGCTGAAGGATAGGCCTACTACCTGTTGTGGCTCGCCAGTGTGCTGTGGATCTGGCAGCTGATTCCGACTCTGAGGGAGACCCGGAGCCAGAGTTGGATGGAAGGGAGAAACCGGCAGCTGATACTATGCCTGTGGCTGAGCCATCCACTAGTTATCAGGAGCCCTCAGCTTCTGATAGCAGTGGAGAAGAGGCCCTGATTAATGCGAGAACATTGAGGTTAATTAGAAGGCAATAGCAGAGTCAGCAAAAGAAGGGCAGAGGCTAAGCCACAGCTGATCAGTAATGGGCCACACCCCATAGGACTTAAAAGGAGTGTGGTTGGGAAAGGACCCTTGCAGAGAACAACTTGTTGAATTCGCATTGGGGGTTTCTAGTTGGTGTTCAGAAGATTCTGGTCTCATGTGTATCTGTTTGGAAAGCATCTGTGTTGAAACTGAACTGTGCATATTCTGTGAAGTATTCTGTTTAATGTACTGTGTAAACCTTATCTATCAGTTTTGGCAGTTTGCCCAAGTGGTTGGCAGCCTGCCGCAGAACTTGGACTGTGTTTTACAAAGAAAGAATCTCGGAAAGGCTTGTGTCTATTTGTTGGTGCCTTAAAAGACTCTGTGGCTTTAAGACCCGGCTGAAAAGCGTGGGTTCAGGGTGTGGAACACAACAGTACCTGAGTAGATTTGTCACTCATACGTGACAAGGGAAGTCCTTCGGCATCCCGAGGCCACTGGCCCATAAGGTATGAACCAAGGATGGTATCTAATGATGATGTGTGCTGTACTCTTGGAGGTCTGTTCCGGGAGGCCTTTTCAGGATCAGCAGCACATGGAACACTAGCTACACAACAAGAAAGAAAAAAGACAAGAATGAATCAATGGATTTGCTACAAAATGCAAGAAGCACCATTTCTGTCAAAGTGCTTTCAGCATCTGCTTTCACATTCCTTCTCACATCTACTCTCAATTATTATTCTAGGCCTCGAGACTTCCTACATTGCCAGTCACAAATAGCTTTCCATCCCACACTTTAGACCACTATTGCAAATGTCTTCTTTCCCAGCACAATGTGATATGGGTGAGGGGGGGAAACACATACAACCCTTGAAACCAAAGTGGTTGCCACACATTTTAGATGCATGGTTAAAAAAATGGTACTTCAGCAATAAACGACACAGTATTAGCTGAATATTTTTTAAAATTGATTTTATTACTTTGGCGGTAACCAAATGTCTTTAAATGAACATAGTAAGTTCCAAGCCTTAGTTTTATGGAAAGACACACACACTGTTTTTTAAAAATTAAAAAAAAAACTAACCGTGGGGTGAGAAGACAGAACAAATAATGTCTTAGCAGCAACAGCCAGGAGCATTTTTTTTCTTTTCCAGACTTAGCAAACATGCATTGTAAGTCAATATAAACTGCTACCTTCTCCTTTTAAAATATACATCAATAGCAAGCAAAGATTAAAAAAATATGAAGTTTATGTAAAAGGCTAAACAACTAAACTAAAGTAATTCAAATAAAGTTTCCTGAGCCCAGCAATCCAAATTCAAGGCTTGGTGTATGAAGCTATCAATAAATTAGCTTACCCAGTGGTCTTGGGCAACTCATGCCTTCTCTCTGTTGAATCTTCCCCAGAGGAGTGAAGATGAAATATGAGACAAGTTGTGGTAACACTCAGCCCTTGGGATAGAAATCTAATTGCATCTAAATATATTCATTTCCCAACTGCTTCTCTAGTCAACAAGAATGCAATTTCCTCCCTTATTTTTAGGCTGGGCTTGCTGATTATCTCTCCTCCCTTATTACTGTTTTGCAAAACATAGTAACTTTAGACTTTTTTTAAAAAAAATACTATTTCCCTAGTAATATCAGTGGACGACCATTTTACACATTGTTTGTAGTACCAAAGGCTACAGCTACATTTATCAACAGCAAATTTTCCCATTTCCTTTTAGAGACATCAGCATTTTTATGGAAGCTGATGAATTTCTCAGGTATCTTCCCTGATTTGAGACTTGCAGCTATACAAAGACTACAATTCCCTTTTTCTTGAACCAGTAATTATACCAGCAAGCACAGCAGGATAGATGGACTTCCGAAGAAAAGATCCAACCTAGAAACAAGGAGAAATTTCCTGACAGTGAGGACAATTAATCAGTGGAATGGTTTGCATTCAGAAGTTGTGGATGCTCCTGGAGATTTTAAAGAAGAGATTGAATAACCGTTTGTCTGAAATGTAGGTTTTTCTGCTTGAACAGGGGGTTGAACTAGAAATATCCCTTCTACTCACAAAGGATGCAGGGTTGGGGAAAATTGGAGTAAGATATAAGAGCCTATAGGAAATCTGGCTATCCCAAATCATTATTTAGGAAAAAGACAAAAGGAAACATACAGCTTTCTATATGTTGCAGAACTACCACTCACTAAGAAGTTTGCCCTTCTCTAAATATTTCCAACACAAAATAACACATAGTTCTGAAAATAAAAATGTTAATAGCATCGCCCATCTACACAATATTGTGATGCCTACCATTTTCTTGTCCTGAGAATAGAATTACTTCATCTTCACCATGCACACTTTTTCTCACCTTATATCTAAAAGCCTTATTGGAAAAAGTCAGGGGTTTGTTTGGTTTTCTGTTGTTTCATTTTGAATCTTCCAAAATTTATGAAAAGATAATATTTAACATATATCAGCAAAAAGCTGACACCAGTATGAATTACGAGGACAAATTGTTTTCAAAAAGCTGTTTGCCTCCTGAGTTAACCTCTTTGCATTAATTTTATGAATTATATTAGCATTTAAGCCTTCATTCATCTATCAGTAAAGCTGACAATGTTCTGCTTTCACCTAACATGGGCCATTATGAACTATGTCCTAAGGAGGAGAAATCTGCACAAAGACATTCACTGATTCTGATAAGGGACCTGTAAAGCCAAGATTTCCTGGCTCCCAGCTACTGCATTTAAGTAGAAAAAAAATGCCAACTAAAGCCCCAGGCAGGGGTTTGTTTGCTTTTCATTTACACATAAATTAATATGCACTTTTAAGTAAAGCATGTCTGCTGCCAAGATCTTTGGCAGCTCCTGCTCAGAGCTCGACTCATAACAGTTCAGCAGCTATTTAAGGCCTCTCCTGACTGGCTGTTGACCTCACATCAGGTCTATTTGAGGCACATGCATTCAACTTCAGAAGGATATGTCTGAATATAAAACTGGCTTCTAGCATTCCTTCTTCAACCTAAAAATTCTGACCCAAAGGCAATCTTTCTTCATAGTGAAAGTAACTATGTTCTCAGGACTGACAAATAATAATTAGAACAGCTTGTGGTAGATATCTGGGAAATAGGGGTTGCACACTGCTAGCAGAACTGGAAAGATAACAGAGCCGCAGCTGACCTGAAGCATTTTCCTGTCCCAATCAAAGCAGCACTGCCTAAAAATACACCGGAGGCTGCAAAACAATGCCTGCTTCAAGAAAAAGATGGCCTGTGAGAAAAGCAGTGGTAGGGTGGAGTGTCCTGTTTACAGGGCTGCTCTATTATCAATTTAGTCCATTAGGCTAGGACCAGATCAGCCCCACCTGGCTGCAAACTCTAGGATTAGTCCAAGCTCTATATGCCAGTTAAGCATCTCCAATCAGGGCTGTGTTAAAAATGTAGGGAGCCAAGGCAGAAGAACATTTTGATAATAAAAACTATTATTATCTCAACCTACCAGTCTGGTGGCTGCCTTACATCTGTTTCTCCATATGGGACTTCTTCTTTCTCCATTTCCTTATTTTATTTTGCATGCATATGGAAATTATTAGCATAAGAAAGTGAAAAATTGTGCCCCGTCTTCCCCAGCTATTTCACTGCAACACCTCTTAGTAACATTGGCAATAACTTCTTTCCAGCTTCTCTGACTTCAGATACACAAAGCGACCAGACAGCAATTAGCTGAAATTCTGCAAGCTAATCACACATGTGAAACCCCACAAGACAGAAGCTGGTCCTATATTCATTTCTACAGATAGTTCTCCACTTACGACCATTCATTCAAGAAGTATTTCAAATTACAGTGGTACTGACAAAAGGGACATGACCAATCCTTGAGGTTATGGCCATTGAAGTGTCCCCACCATCACCAGATCAAAATCTGTGCACTTGACAGTCTGTTTCAGTTCTTCCCTTCCACCTGTCTCTCTCCACATGGCCTCCGCAGTCCCTGCTACCCTAACTTCAACATCATTTCCCCATTGGTAACCAAGCTGGGTCAGCCTGGCCCTGTCCACCAGGCAACTACTGGCTTTCTTCCCCAAGTCATGCAAGGTGGCTGGGGAAGATGATCTCATATGGCCATAGAGATGGATAGGCCAGGCTAGGCTGTGTGGGTCCTTTCACAGAATAAAGTCCAGCAATGTGACATAGAAGTTCCTTGGTGTGCAGTGGTTCTGGGCGGCAAGAAATATCTTTATGCCATACTGTGAGGCTGATGTGAGGTGGGCTGAGACCTCCAGGAATGTTTCAGGGGCTTCTTGTAGCCCAAAAACTGTGGGACACTAAGAAAAGCATGAGTCTTAGTGTAGTCTTTTTCTAGCTTTCCTCCACTTGCATGCATGCACATATGTATCCTGGATTCTCTTTTCCTGGCCTCCCTACACCTACAACTCCCCCCATACATCCTCTTCCTCCAACCTCCCTGAGCTTGTACCACTCTGCCGCACCCCAATTTGTATGTGAGCTTAACTGGACTTCCCAGGGCTCCTCCCTCCGCATCCCCTTGCAGCACT
This sequence comes from Aparallactus werneri, assembly GCA_032468035.1. Classification (NCBI taxonomy): domain Eukaryota; kingdom Metazoa; phylum Chordata; class Lepidosauria; order Squamata; family Lamprophiidae; genus Aparallactus; species Aparallactus werneri. The sequence continues at coordinate 36,163 of JANHFQ010002589.1, forward strand.
CCCACTGCTTCCCACTTAACTACAGACATGTGGTATGTCTGGAGTTACAATAACAATTGGGACTGTCGGGATTGTGATCATGTGATGCTGTATTATGCTTTACAATAGCATCACTTAGTGAAAGAAATTCCAGGCCTAATTGTAGTCATAAGTTGCAACTACCAATATATTTAACTTCTGCCCTACTTATCTTGCTAGCACAGCAAATAAGTTTGTCTCTTCCATTCAGTTTTGTCTCCCTGTTGAAAAGAAATTGTCTTTGTACAATTTGTGTGTTTATTTTTGGCTCAATATCTTGGCAGAACACAGCTAGGTAAGTAATGTTTGATACATCATAGTTAAATCTTCCAGAATTTTTGGCACAACGTATAAACTCAGTTTTGGGGCCTATGCATTTATAATCAACTTGTCTATTTTAAGACAAAAATCTGTCTTTCCTGTCTAACAGGGGAAATTAAAAACATGAAGGAACTGATGCTTTTGCAAACATTAGGCTTCATAACAAAGCTGATACAAGATGGAACATTTGGGCTCAGATAATATCTTATATAACATGTAAAATATGTTAGATAAATTGCACTCAAATGAAATCATCTCCATAAAGTCCATTAGTAACATCCATAAGAAGTAGTAAAAGCTGCTGAATATTTTTTCCATTTGTACCGTCTGCAACTTTTGGATAATCTGACAATGCTCCTTTTTTGTGGTCTACCTTTAGATAACTGTGGCTTGCAATTCTGAAGTGTTATAATCATGATCATCACAAAAAGACGCAAATATTATAACAACCAACCACATGTCATAACACAGGCAGCAGTATAAATGGTTTCAGTAAAACTGTATTAAGCAGATCACAAGCACTAATACACAAGCAACCATAGTTATTAGCAATCTAAGGGAAACTGCTGCCAAGTATAGTATATGAAAGGGCATATGGTTCTCCTACATAGTTTCATAATGTATGAAACTGCAAGCCACACACTAAAACCCCGCTTTTTAACCATTAAGAAGGATAAAACAGCTACCATAAGAGCTCATATTTGAGTTATAAAATAGGATTAAAAACATCAACTGAAGACTTACAACTTATACTGGAAGCCACAAAGCTTCTATTTTTTTCTACAGTACAACTCTAAGTTTCTTTCAGCTTCCAGAATCTGTTGCAGCTCCAAGGTCAAGTTTTACAGGCTTCTTTTAGAACCGTGATGCATTACAATGTACGAACAACCCAGAAAGTTTGCTAACAGAGTTAGACAATAGTGATTATGATGCTGGACTAGGGCCACAGAAATTGAGGTCCAAATCCATAGTCAGCTATGGAAATTCACCAATTGACCTGGGCCTGCTGCTCTCTCTCAGTCCAAATGCATAGGGTGTTGCTCTGAAGATGAAATTAAGGATATGTTAGGGCTAGGGGAAACATTTAAAGAAAAAATGTCTTTAACAAAACTTTGAATGAAGCACACTCTCAAAGATGCTATACCATGGTCATCTCCTTTCTAAGACCAAAACAAAATGTCCATACTGCTCTCCTCTGATCAGCTTTGAAGCCTCTCTCAGTCCTTTCTATATTTGTTTATTTATTTATTTTCACAATTTATATACCGCTCCTATTTCAGCCGACTCAGGGTGGTTTACAGGGGGAAGAAATAAAATCATAACAGTAACAACAATTAAAATTAAATTAAATTAGTTAACCCCTGTTAAAAACAATTAAAATTTAAAAC
>JANHFQ010002589.1:72658-91893 GCA_032468035.1 Aparallactus werneri
CACTTTACCTCCAAACACAGCCCACAGTTAAGCACCTGGGCTGTTATGGAGGCTCAAACTCAGGGGAAGCCAACACCACGCTAAGCCACCAAGTCAAGCTGTCCACAAGAGTTGTCCCCAAGCCACCAGGGCACCGGAGACTACTCAGCTATTCAACACTATCGGAGACTACCATCAAACGGTTCGCCTCCAAAGTCTTCAAAAAACGCCGAAGGTCTCCAGCCGCTCAAAACGACAGGAGCTGCCCACGCCGCCAAGTTATCCAGCCCATCCTGGGAGTCTTCTGTACAGCTGGACTTCTATCTGCCACCACAGAAGTCGCCTTCAGAATGCCCCCAACAGAGCCGAAGCCCTCGGAAGCCACGAACAATCCCCGAGCCAGGGAGCCGACCAGCAACCGAAGCTGTCAATTGGGACGACGGAAAAGCCGCTCCGCACCACTCCACTTGGCTCAGCTTCTCCGCACTCCTTCTTCTCTGCAACAACCGCGTAGCCAGGGGTGTCCTAAGGGTCGCAGAAGACTCCCACAATCGACTAAGACCCAAAGTAGATGAAAAACCCCAAGGCTGATTCAGGGAGCTAAAAGTTTTTAAAAGAGCTTTTAAAACCCTCGGTTTTAAATTTCGCGGCGAGGACAAACACCATCTTATTCGCGCATGCTCCTTCTGAGGATTGTGATTTATTCGTGCATGCTCCTTCTATATAGCATAATAAGGAAGTGTATTCCGATTATATTCTCTATTCCAGGCTCCTGTATTCCAATACAATTATGAACTGAAGATTTACATTATGAACTGTTTGTGATTTACACTTTACTTTAAATTTAATTTACATATGCAGTAATGCAAGGAAGTAGATATCATTAGCTGAAAAATCTATAAAACTTAATCCATTTTATAGTTCCTAAAAGAATAGCCATTTTGGTCTACTAGACAAGAAGCACAACGAATATGGTTGACACGTAATGTAGGCTCTGCAATGATGTTTCCTAAAGTGAGATGCTACGTTTCTCCTTTAACAATCCCTTTCAATCCTTCATAGATTCCAGCCCAGTTCGCAATCCACCATCATTTACAGTAGAAGAGCCTGTTTATTCTACTCGGAGAATAACCCGCAGTCAGCAGCAGCCTACTCCTGTAACTCCGAAGAAATATCCTCTGCGACAAACACGTTCATCTGGTTCTGAAACAGAGCAAGTGGTTGATTTTTCTGATAGAGGTTTGTATATGTGAATGATTGTGGAGGATGCACCTAATACATGTTATCATATGGGAAGGTGGAGAATTGATTCTTAGACCAGAATTTGCTCAACTTCCTTTGTAGAATGTTTCAGTAGTAATAAACTAGATTAAAAAGCAATATCTTTGCTAAGACTGTTCAACATCCTAGGTATTGTTTGATCTCACATTGTGTGTGAAAGGGATAGTGACAAAAAAGCCCACCAGTGTGAGGTTGTCTGTTTTAAGTTACTCTTGATTACAACAATTTTGGTTGACTGATTTTCCTATTTATCTCCAGATTATCCTTATTCATTGACTAGGAAGGAAACGATATTTCTCTGGCACCGTGTTCTTTTTATTTGTGTAGTGCTGACACACAGAAATGACATAGGAAGCATTTATTCTTTGTATGTTTTCTAATTTGGCAACATTGTCCTACTTTTCTCCCTTCTCAACAGACACAAAAAATGCAGCTGACCATGATGAGTCTCCACCTCGCACTCCAACTGGGAATGCTCCTTCTTCAGAGTCTGATATTGATATCTCTAGTCCCAACATGTCACATGATGAAAGTATTGCCAAGGATATGTCCATGAAAGATTCAGGGAGTGATTTATCCCATCGTCCCAAAAGAAGACGTTTCCATGAAAGCTATAATTTTAACATGAAATGTCCCACCCCTGGGTGCAATTCATTAGGTACAGTGAAATGATTTCTGATCTGAGTTTTAATTATTAGGATTTTCTGTTGTCCAAACTTCTTATATGTTCTTTTGGTAAGATGTAAACTATACTTCTTTGGCTTTCAACAGGACACCTGACAGGAAAACATGAGCGACATTTTTCTATATCTGGATGTCCTCTTTATCATAATCTTTCAGCTGATGAATGCAAGGTAACATTTTCAGGATGTGTATAATGAAGAAAAGCAATTGTAACAGGAACAAAGCGATAATTCATATGTTTTAACACATCTTTGCAAATTGCAGCTTCTGGAAGATAGTCTGTTTTATACATTGTACCAAGATATGGGTTATTTGAACCATAATTTGAAGCTTGGTGGTCCCATGAAAACAGTTCCAGCAATTTTTAGGTTCAAAAGCCATACTGAAGCAGATTCATATTATTCCTTTAAATTACACCATGTAGGAAGGAGATTTATATATAATATCTCTCTGGATTTCAAGGTGAGAGCTCAAAGCCGAGACAAACAAGTGGAAGACCGGATGCTTTCTCATCGACAGGATGACAACAATAGACATGCTACCAGGCATCAGGTAATTTCTACTAATTTTATATGTATTATTCAAGTCTGTTCTTGCTTAAAGAAACCCACTGGGGACTTATTCAAATTATTCAGTTTTTAAAAAAAATAGCAATAACACTTAGACTTCACAGTGCTTTACAGCCCTCTCTAAGCAATTGCCCCCAACAGTCTGGTTCCTCGTTTTAGCCACCTCGGACGGATGGAAGGCTGAATCAACCTTCAGCCTGGTGAGATTCGAACTGCCAAATTGCTGGCAGCCGACAGTCAGCAGAAGTAGCCTGCAGCACTGCACTCTAGCCGCTACACCATCATGGCTCATAAATATATTTTGTTCACTTATGTATATATTGTTTTATGTTTTTTGTTCAAATAGAGGGAAAGGAGAAAGTTTTTGTGTATGTTTATTACTGAAGAATTGCCACTTTGCACATACAACAGCTATGCTCATTTGAATAATCTTTTCAGCTCATATTTGATGCAGTTATGCATTATAAAAAGCTGTCTGATTCTAAACTAGAGGGGGATGCATAAAACAAATTCATGAAATACTGGAGAACCCATGGAATATTGACGAAGCCAGATACTCATCTGTCTGTGTCTGTCTGTCTCCCAATCAAATATTTTATTTCCTACTCCCTACAAGGCACCAACTGAAAGACAATTGAGATATAAGGAGAAAGTTGCAGAGATGAGAAAGAAGAGGAATGCAAGCTTAACTAAGGAGCAAAAGGAAAAATACATGGTATAGAAACCTCATTTATTTTCCTTAGAGAATAAGCCAAGTGTCAAGATATCCTTTTTAGTCTGGTCTCTCTAAATGTGTTTTTACTGTGCTTAACCAGGGTATACAATATTTAGTCAGAAAAAATGAAAGTTAAAACATAAGGCAACTGAATCAAAACTTTTCATGCCATGGATTCGCAAAGAAGAATTATTTTGTTTGAAACAAGTTCTGAGGTGGACCATGTCAACATTCCTTGTATTTTTTCCCATTATCCAAGCAGCTGAATTTTCTCTTAAGCATTTTTTAATTAATTTAAATTTTTCAATACAAATGTTTTTCATAAAAACCTTTCAGTTCTCTAAAAGTAACAAGGAATATAGTGATACCACTGGAAAGAAATTTTTAGACTTTTTCTTCGACTCTATCCATCCATGCCCATCCCCTAAACAAATAGGAGATGGCTATCAGGAGTTGCTTCCCCAAACACAGGAGACATTTTTTCTTTGGGTTTTTATGAGATATTTCTTCTGTTGTTACTTCAGGAACACAGACAAACCTATGGCAACACAAGAGAGCCCCTTTTAGAGAATCTGACCAGTGAGTATGACCTAGAACTATTCCGAAGAGCGCAAGCAAGAGCTTCTGAAGATCTAGTAAGTAGGGCTGACCTCATTCCATTTCATGTCCCACCTGTGAAGTAATAAGCCAGTTGTACTTGGTTCACTGCAATGTATGCAAATATGTGTAAATGGATAGAACCAAACCAAGCTGATGGAAGGAAGGAAAACTAAAAGGTTGATTGCACACTTTTTCATAGCTGAACTCACAATGTTTTGAAGATTAAAGATTGGTCTTGGCCTAGTATATATTGGGGGTACATACCAAAAGTAGATATGTACAGGATCTAAATAATTTAGAATTATTTAAATTTTATTACATTCCATGTAATTAAATAACTTAATATTTACTCTCAGGGTATTTCATTACTTATCTCTCTGGCTCTTTAAAAGAATATAATCATTTTAATTTATAGGGTTATAGCTAATTTCAAATTAAAAATAAAGTAGAAAAACCATTAAGAGCAGACGAGTGAATCAATGAATCACTTCATATAGCAGTGAATGTTTTTGACTTGATGGCTATAATAAATGTTTGGCCTATCTAGACAAATTTTTGCCAGTTGATTTTCTGGTGCTTGAAATTTTTAGATTAATATATAGAAACGTTAAGCGAAAGCATATACTGAATATAATTACTTAAAAGTGTAGTCAATAAATAATGCAAACAAAGGAGTACAAAGCAGTAAATGAGATAAAATAAGATGTTGGAACAGTTATCTTAGCAAAATAGAACAACTCTTCCAGCCATTAATCTCTGTATTGTTTTATTCTTCATTGAGGGCATTTTATAATTTGCTCCATATCCAACTTACGGATCAAATTCACTGATCTGAAAAAAGTGCTTATGACGTGATCTTTAGTTAATACAAATTGCTCTCCTTGATGATCACACATTTTATTTACTACTGATTTTTTTAAAAAAAAACCCTCTTCTCTTTCTTTCTGAAATATAAATTGATTCATTTTTCCTGCATAGATGAAGAAACCATCTGGGAAAGACAACTCTGAGCTGAAATAAACCCATCAGTTTTGGTTTATTTTCAGATGTGGCATTTTTTTTCTTGAGGATTATTTAATGGATTTTCCACCTATTTTTTTTTTCTCCTGTGCTGCTTACACCAGTGTAATCTTTAAAGGCAAAAGAAGCATCTTATTTTTTAAAAAATCTGCCCTGGTTCCAACAAACACATCTCTGGTATACAGTTTTCTTAAGAGAATTGTCTCCAAATTCAGAATACTAAATTTGGCATTTTATTAGCCTCATAGAAGGATTGACCCCAATCTATTTGAAAACAAAGGCTTTGTGTTGAGAGGCATGAAGAGTAGCTTCAGACCTCTGTTAATAAGAAAAATCGAATCTTCTGCATAACTCTCACCCATCTTCTTTGTTTAGGCCTTGAGCAAGGTTTTTGACCTTCTAGATTTCCTACTTCCAGTGGCTAATTTCAAACAGAGCTGCACAGTTGTTCAGGTTAACTATTGTAATACTGGAAAACCATCATTAACTATAGTTCTTTTCTTTCTTTTTTTGGAGAAAAGGAGAAAGAATAGATGTATGCTACCTTGCCAACCAGAGGCACTGTCTTCCCATTTTTTTCAGTATTATCTGGAAGTACATTGGGAACATATTTTCTATATAAGGAAAGAGAAATTGTGACAGCTTTGAAACAAAAAGCAATTGTGCAATATCTCCTATTTTGTTTGTCAGTTTTACAATACTTGCATACGATGAACCTGCAACTACTGAGTGGTAGGACTTGGATATCTTCTTAAACTAATAGATTATATATAGTCACCTGAAGTGCAAAGGTCTATGAGAGGGTTTGAACTCCATAGAATAACATCAGGACACCTACATCTAATGAGTTCCCAATAGGGCAAAACCGTTCACATAGTATCTGCTTCTTAAATTTAACCATATATGATCAGTGAAGCCTAGGAAAATTGGCATAATATCCTGCTTTTGTTGTGCGTTAATGCCAGAAACTATGCATCATTTCATTATAGCCTCAGGGAGGTTGCACAAACATGATATAGAACATCAGACTAAAAGTGAATTGGGATTGTGGTTTTCCCCTTTTAAAATAAATAATTACTTGAACCCATTAAAGTTTTTTTTTCAAATAGAGAAATCATTTAAAAATTTTGCTGCTCTGTTTTTTAATTGCTGTGGCTGTTTCTGCAATTAAATATTTTCTTCTGTGGTTAATATGACTTGGCTTATGCATTGTGCTAATCTGCAAACTGGCATACCACATTTAACTTAAAACAGTTTGTTAACTTAAAGAATAATCAAACTTTGAACCAAAATAATACATTTTAGGTTTTTTTGGTTTTATAAATTTTGTGAATCTAGACATAATTTAAAGTTTAGTGTGTTGTGTGAAACCAGCAAGTTATGAACAATTCAGTAAATAATTTGTGCAGCACACCAGTTGATTCAGGGGCAAAGCTTTCCATAGGATGGGGAAGAAAAACAACGGTTATAATTCTGTCAGCAGACATTTTAATACAAATTTTGCAAACATTGGTTTTGGAGGCAGTCTGATTTTGGCTATAGTCTTATTTCTATTTTCTTGGAAATAATTATCAGTGAATTTGATGGGACTTGAAGAACAATTTAGTTTTTGTTTGATAGGAATGTATGTTCATATTGTATTACCTCAACCCTGCTAATTTCAGTTAGATGAAAATTTACTGGAACAAATTCAGAGATGGAAGACATATTTTAGCAGATGGAGAATACCATTGTGTTTACTTTTCTGTTGATTAGTAAACAGGAAGTTTGTATATAGCTATTGACTATGTAAAATAAGCCATGACTTAGAAAACATCTTACTACTGCTTTTCCGAGGTCGGACTCGATGTGAACAGCAAAAAAAAAATTTCCGGCAATAATTATAAGATTTTATAATGTCTTAAATATTTTTCTCTTCAATAAATGAGTCATTATTTCTGTGTATAGGAAAAGCTGCGACTTCAGGGCCAAATCACCGAAGGTAGTAACATGATCAAAACCATTGCTTTTGGCCGCTATGAACTGGACACCTGGTACCATTCTCCCTACCCAGAGGAGTATGCCCGGCTTGGGCGACTCTATATGTGTGAATTCTGCCTCAAGTATATGAAGAGTCAGACAATACTTCGCAGACACATGGTAAGTTTTTAACTTAGGGGTGTACAATGGAAAATAATTTCTTTATTCAAATTTGAATTCTTTGAATTCTTTATTTCAGCCAAACTCCAATATAGTCTAGACAGCATACAAAATAAAATTTAAAAAATCTAAAAACAGTTAAAATAGAAAAGCACATGGACAGCCCAGATTAAAACAATGTTAAAAATAACACAATTTTAAAAATCATTAATACTTTTTATATTCTTTTATTTGTACTAATGTGTAATGTAAATATGTATATTAATGTACATTAAAATATTTTTAAACTTGAAACAAACACCAACTCTGAACACTGATGAGCCTGATTTTTGCAGCCCAAATCTGGCTTTAACCTTGGATTTACAGCTATTTTTTGCTCTGATGATATGTTTTAATTTCAGGAAGGTGTTATTTTAATCATGTTTTGTTATATACTGTATTTCTTCTAAATCTATATTTTCTAAGTCTAAACATAATTTTGCATATGGTAGGGGATATTCTATTGCCTTTTATTGCTTTGGAAATTTAATCTTGTAAAAGATGCAGTTTGTATCTTCCTGTGAATTTTCTGAGAAAAGATGGGAAATGCTACAGAGAAATTTGTTCTGAAGAATGCCATGACCCCATCTTGAATAATTATCTCCAGCAGCAGAGAATCTAGTTTGGGCCTTTGATTTCTTTTTTCCAGTGCTTAATTGTGAGCACCTTACTGCTTTAGAGAAGAACACTTCTCCTTTCAAACAATTTCATATTCGATTTCCAATATGGATGGCAATGATTGCCTTTGGCTGTCAGTCATAGCTGGGATAGAACTTGTAATGTTTATGACAAAGGGGAGGGAGGCCAAGTCACTTGTTGAGTTATACAAACTTAGAAGCACTATCTGTTTACCATCATCTTAAATTCAGGTGCAGTCATTGGTTATGTGTTGATTGGTGTTAACACACAGATTTTCTCCATGACAATCTGTCTCTAACTTGGTCTTTCAAGATCAATTATTAGAATCAAATTATTAGAGATCTCTGTAATTTTCTTTTTAAAATTCTGCCCATTCTGAGCCAGGCATAGTAATTTTATATAAGTTATAACGGGACTGAATCCCATTGGGAGTGGGTGGCCTGTAAATGACATAGATAAATAAATATTTCTTGTTGAGCACAGAGAGTATTCTCTGCCTGCCTAAATATGAACATTGTTAGAATGATCTGCTCATATTAAAATGAATTTTATTGTGTTGGAAAAACTTTAGCAGACCTGTTTTGTCTGATTAAAAGGAAGGGAGGAAACACTTTTCAAAAGGTCCATGTAATATAAATTAAAAGCCTTCTGTAGAATGAATGCAGCCTGAAAAAGGCTGGATTGTTGTCTAGTAAAAGATTTGAATTTAGTATTGGTATTAGAGATATTTAATGTAAATATAACTTTTATATTTATTTTGTCTTACTACATGTAATATACTATTGTTTACATAGTTATAACTATGCATACTTTCTTTTAATTAATTTCATATGATGAAATACTTTTAAACAGTTTACCTATTCTTAATCAGAGCTCATTAGTCAGTAGCCTATACCAAATACCATGTTCATTTTGTTTTCTGAATAGAATAGACCCTATTGCTTCTGAATCCAAAGCAATTATTTTTCCTGTTCAGTGGTATATTTGAAAACTAATTGTGACCGTAATGATTGTTTATCACTTTCCATAGGCAAAATGTGTCTGGAAGCATCCTCCAGGGGATGAAATTTATCGCAAAAGTTCAATCTCAGTATTTGAAGTAGATGGGAAAAAGAACAAGGTAACTGTTAATGGAGTGGATTTTGGGAAGAAAGAGAGCTTATGCATTTTGTAATCTCATTTGTAGGTGGCTTTGTTAGAAATTTTTCATCAATGTTGCTAATCACCCTGAAACATCTCACTTCATGCTGGTCCCAAAGGTGCTTTTTAAAGAGGATTTTGTTGTTTTTCTTTGAAGACATTTCGCTTGTCATCTAAGAAACTTCTTCAGCTCTGACTGGGTGGTGGGGAATGGAATTATTATATTCCTTGCAGACAGCTGGTCATTTGCATTCTTTTAGAGGATTATTAAGGCAACATGGAGGTTTATCTGTGTCATCAGGGTCTCCTGAATAGTGCAGATGGGTGTATGAAGCCTTCTTAGAATTGTTGAAAGGACTGTGTTGTAGACTGGAGATAGATGATGTTGTATCCCTCTTTCTCTGTTGAGAGAGGGCTGTTCAATTTTAACATAGATGGCCTCTTTGACTCCTCTTCCAAATGATCAGTTGTCTGCAAGGAATATAAATTCTTCCATTTCCTACCATCCAGCCAGAGTTGAAGAAGCTTCTTGAATGAGAAGCGAAACATCTTCAAAGAAAAAGTCCAGTTGCCTCTTGAAAAAGCACTTTTGGGACAACCATGACATGAATGACTGAAAATCTCCATAGTCACTCCATGCTGCTGCTTATAAAGGTTTGGAGCAGAATTAGATATGTAGATAAGGTGATGGCAGTCCTGGGTTGTATCAATTCATTGCAGATACGGATTCATGTTTTTGTTATCGCTTCAACGCTAAAGGGGGGAGATTTTGGCTCACCATAGTTTGGCCTGCAACAATCTTCTTTGGAATACAGTGGAACCTCAGTTCACAAGCGCTTCTGTTCACAACCAATTCGGTTCACAACCAAAAAATCAGCTAAACGTTCAACTCATTTCGCAAACAAATCCTTGGTTCACAACCAAACTTCCTGAGGACGAAGAAATCTCGAGAGAAAACACCTGAAGGAGTGCATCCTTCCATTGCAGAGGCAGACTCTCCTGCAAAACAGCAGCCTCTTTTGCTCAGAATTGACCGACTGAACAGTTTTTTCTGTTGTTCATGGTTTTCTCAGTGTTTATATTAAAGGATTTTACTGTTACATTGTGCGTTCTGTGGCATACAGTATTTAACTACAGTACTGTATTTGTGTGCTTCAAAATCTTTAAAAAAACAATAGAGTTCATAGGGGTCTGGAACGGATTGATTGTATTTCCATATAACCCGATAAGAAAATTTGATACAGTTCACAACCAACTCAGTTCACAACCAAAGTTATGGAACAAATTGTGGTCATGAACCGAGGTTCCACTGTACTAAAAAAGCTCTGCCTATTGGCTATCCTTAGATTTTTTTTTATTCAGTTTATATGGACTATCTTATGATAAATACTGGGAGGGTAGATCACCTCCTGCTAATCAATCTTGTATTAATAGCTTAATTCTCTTTCTCATTTTTTTCAGATATATTGCCAAAACTTGTGCCTCCTGGCAAAACTCTTCTTGGACCATAAGACTTTGTATTATGATGTTGAACCATTTCTTTTCTATGTCATGACAGAAGCTGATAACACAGGATGTCACCTAATAGGCTATTTTTCGAAGGTCAGTAATAATTACATGGGATCTAATCCACCAGCAGGGCTTTTGTGCATCAAAACAGTGTGATAATGCCTACATTGCCATAGCTCAACATTTGGAAACAAGGATGCTTAGCTAAAGGAAAGTACTTGCTAAAGAAAAATTTGCTAGGATTGAAATTTCCAGGCTATTAAAGGGGTGGGATGTATATAATTTTTCAAATGTAGAGCCACTTCTATTACATTTTTATTACAGGTAGTCCTTGATTTATGACCACAATTGAGGCCAGAATTTCAATTGCTCAGGATGTGGCCATTAAATTATCATGTCACCAGACCTGTTTTATGACCATTTCACACAGTCATTACATAAGTCCAGTTTTATCAATTGACTCTGCTTGTCGCAAGCTGGCTGGGAAAGTTGCAAATCATGATCATGTGACTGTTGTAAATGAGTCAGTTGCCATATACCCAAATTGCAGTCACATGACTAAGGGGGGGATAGTGTAAGGGTCATAACTTTGAGAAAGAGTTATAAGTCACTTTTTTCTGAGGTCCTTGTAGCTTTAAACGTACAACTATAATTAAATATTTGTAATTCAAGATCTACCTGTATGTGTAACTTGGTTTGCTTATGAAAGTATATTTATATAAAATGGAAAAGTAATTTATTTAAACAATGAGAAATATATTGATTAAACTTTCTTGAAAATGTTTTTAATGTTTATTACAAATGTGATGTAAAACTGCTGAATTATAAAGGATGTAGTTTCTCTTTATTTCTTTCTATTTATTGTTTTGCCTGCCTGTTACTCCTAATGCTGAAAACAGAAAGTAACAACAATAATGTTGTAAAGCAAAATGAAATCATTCACTGTGTCAAATAGAAAATAAGGAGAAAAACCCAAATCTTAATATATATTTTTACCACATGAAAAGTTATCCATTCAATACTATCAATAGTTGTTTCTTCTTTTGATCCTTTGTTTTTTTTTGAAAACTAATTAGACATCTCTTTACATGTTAATTGCTTGATTTTTGCCTCTTTCTAAACTGATTAGTGTATTCCATGTCTAAACTTTTTAATGTGTTACTGAAAATGTACAGCTATTAGGAAATACTTCAGAAATTCCAGATTTGGAAACAAACTAAAACCCTAAGGTTAGGGTTAAATTAGGGAATATGGGGGGAAAACTTTGTTGGTTTTCATATTCTAGTTTAGGCAACATGATATTCAAAGAAAAATCCAGAGAAAAGTAGCTTTGGGATTTGTGTGATTTAGGCTCATATATAAAGATATATGCATATCTTTAATCACACTTAATTTTTTTAATGCAATTGTGGCTTTCAATTCCATATATAAGCACACATATAAACTCTTTTTTGCTACAAATGTCAGTTTTGTCTACACATTAACTCTTAACTAATCCGGACTTTAAATATATTCTTGTTTTTGTGGCAAGGACCTCCAATTGCAAGCACAAGCCTTATTAAAGCTAGTTCCTAAACTAATAGCGTCTGGCTACTTTCTGAGCTTTCTTGAAAGATCTAGAACTTTACCAACCTATGAATTCATTAGATTAATTGAATTATCAGAATTGTCAGTAACAATTATATAAGCATCAGGACAACCACATTGGGATAAACTGGTCTGACAAAGGCTTGGTCAATTTATCTAGAGTTGGTTTACCATAAATTTCATATGTCTAGCAAGATTCTCAATAATCCAGGTCTTGTCCCGAAGATGCTTTTCAAAAGGAAACTGCACTTTTTTCCTTGAATATATTTTACTTCTCATCCAAGAAGCTTCTTCAGTTCATAACTGAAGAAGCTTCAGAATGAAAGAAGTTTCTTGGATGAGAAGTGAAACATTCAAGGAAAAAACAAAGTTCAGTTGCCTTTTGAAAAATGCCTTTGGAACATAAGTTTGATAGCTTTGCCTCTGATCTTTTACATAAGAAACATATCTAGCAATAGCAATGGCCATATCTAGCCTTTAAAAGAGTTGGATAATCTAGTCTGATAAATATACCAGCTAAGTCTTCATCCCTGGATTGATTGAAGAGTATTGAAATTCTTAAGAGTAGCATGGTATTCAAGTAAAATACTTAAGTGAAATGGGAAGGCAAACTGTAAGATGTGCTGAATATCTAATCAGTCATTATTTTAATCAGTCATTATCAGTCATGATTTATAGATAATTTTTTTACTTGATGAATGTAATATACGGTAAGCAGGCCAGCTTTGATTTTCTCCTTGTTTGGTAATGGGAAGTCATTTTTCAGAATGGTGTTCAGGATTTGGATTTTATGTAAGACAAAAATTGTACAAGTTCACTGTTAAGAGTCCAAAACTTTGCTTTGCACATGATTTTATTGGCATTATGTGTACACACACACACACACACACACACACACACTGAACTGACTGTATGCTTTTGGTCCTTTTTCTATGTTTTTTGGAAGCCTTATATTAGGCTTCTAGGCTTTAAATTTGTTTTAAATTGTTGGGGTACTCTCTCCTGAGATATTTCACCCTATATCTGCTGTCTAAATCAGAAGCTTACAGGTATGATTCCTAGAGAATTGGCCCAGTGATACAATAGGGAGGTTATCGCCATCAATCCCATTAGGGAATGTTCTGATGCTAAATAGATGAGGCCAAAGGATCACCGGTAAAGGCTACTGAAGTAAGGGCAGAATAGTTGCTTAAGAAACCAGATACTTAGAATTCCAGAATCTTCTGAAAGTAAGGATATTTTGGAGAATGGTTATCAAATCAAACAAAGAAAAGTTTGATTTGTCTCACTATAACCTGAGATTCCATAAAATATTATTTGGCATTCCAAGACAGAATGGAGGTCAAGGCTTAATGGCTCTTGAGTAGACAGAACAAATACACTTCACTGGGAATATCTTCATTTATTTGTTTATTGATTTGCTCAGTTTTGGGCCAGTCTGTTATTAACTATATGCTTATGTAATTCTTACAAAACACTAGCCTGAAATGCTGCTTTGTTCAATTTTAGGAGAAGAACTCATTTCTCAATTATAATGTTTCTTGCATCCTGACAATGCCTCAGTACATGAGGCAGGGTTATGGCAAAATGCTTATTGACTTCAGTAAGTATATTTACTTATATGTGTGTTGACAATACTGTAGATAATATTAGCCAATGATAACTAATAATAAACATAGAGGTATTCCTCAACCCATTCGTCCACTCCATTTGAAGTTATAACAATGGGGAATGAATGGGTATTTATGACTGGCCCATGGAGTTCCAGTTATCCCAACAGTCCCATGATCATGTGATCATAATCTAAACCCTTCCAGCCCATTCACACTTAAGTTTGCAATCTTTCTAGCTGGCATTCCAGAAAGTCAACAGGGAAGGTCGCAAGTTGCTGGCTTAAGTCTCCCCTGCCTGTTCCCCCCACTTCCCCATCTCTTCTGCACTCACACCATGCACTTGTGCACCTACCACAAAGAGCATGACACCTCTAATGCATCTTTCCTAACCCACCTAGTACTTCTTGTACACTCTAGTACAGCAATCACCAACACCCTTTCGGACCGCAGGGACCACTAAATTCATAATTTATATATATATATCTTTTTCTCTCTGTATCTCTCCCTTTCTCTCATCTTTCTATCTCATCTCTCTCTGTATCTCTCTCATCTCTCTTTCTCATCTCTATCTCTCTCTAATCACTTTTTCTCTAATATCTCTCTCATACCTCTCATCTCTCTGTATCTCTTCTCTCTCTCTCTCCTCTCACGAGCCAGCCAGTGTCTTGGGGCAGAGAGGAGGTCATGCGTCTCCCAGTCACGCAGCATCAATAAGGGCCGGAAGAAACACCCACGAGACCCAACAAGAGATGAACCTTCACTCCCGCTCTGGAATATGGAGTGAATCTCCATCCCCTGCCCTTCCCTTCTCAGGCCAGGCGAGGAGTGAATGGGAGGGGACGGTGAGGGGTGGGGCCAGCTGTTGGTGGGTTCAGCTGACAGGAAGCCACAGCAGGGGGAAGAAAGAGCTGCGGGTTGCTTCGGACCACCTGCACCGGCAGCCCCCCTCTTGCAACAGCACCATTACCTCGTTCTGGCAAGGGCTGTGTTACTCCTTGCACGTTGCACCACCTGCAAAGTTGCAAGTTGCCCATACCTCCCTCTGGTGGAGATTTCCAGCCCCACCACGAGCTGCCTGGCCAGTCCCATATTCCAGAGCTCTAGTCACAGGAGTGGCCCATTGGTCATCTCAGAGCAGCTCCCCCACCTGGGTGCGCTGCGGACCACCAAAATTTTATTCCAGACCGCCAGTTGGTGACTTCTGCTCTAGTGGACTCTCCCTTTTTATTTCAAACTCCGAATAAAAGTGCCCACTTAATTTGAATCTTTTATGTTTGTTGCATGAACTCAAAATTCATACTGAACTCAAAATTCATATTTTACTTCGAATACCACGAGAATAAGTAATGGCCATGTTACCTCGTACTAGAACTCAGTGAGATTTGAAAGACATTTTTTATTTTAAAAAAAATCTATAAGATAAAATGGAAATAATGTCAGATTGAATCAGACTTCAGCAGAGAAAATTGATTTTTAATTACTTAAATAACAGCTGTGAGTTACTGAGCCAAAATAGAAGAAGAGGTATCTAGTTGCTCATATTAGACATTGTAGGAGGCTGTTGTGTTATTCCACTAAAAGCTACACTGTTATGCTACACTAGCCAAAAATTAGGAGGACTGTGTTAGCACTTTTTCTAATTAACAAATATTCATTGAAAAGCATAAGCTTGTATGAACTACCACTCTGTTGGTTGCATACTTATTCCTGTTAATACAGCTTGTTGGTCTGAAAGGTGCTACCAGGTTCCCCCTGGTATTATTATTCATACTTTTCCCCATTGCCAGCCATGAGAATTAATAGGTACTTAATATTTGTCTTGCCATTTTCACTCTGCACTCAAATATTTTGCACATCCCTGATAAGTACCAGAAAATATGACAGCATCCTCCGAAGTAATTGCTAGTGACTATTATTTGCTGTAACAACAAACCAAGACAACTCTCAGTTTTTAAAGGTCATATCTTTTGTATACTGAAGAATTCTTTAGAACTATCTAAACTTTCTAAAGCAATAAATAAACCCAGAAATAATTTAGCTAATAGACACTTGTACAATGCTACCTGTAATGGAGGTCTAAAGCAACTACTTAGAAATTTTAGCAGCAGTATTTTAATACATTTAGATCCTATGAGAAGTACATTTTAAAGAAATCTAGTCAGGCAGGTTGCATCAATCTCAAATCATATCAGAGATTCAGAGCTGTTTGAGGTATAACATTTTGATGTGTCAAAAGATTTAGAATGAATTCTTATCTCTTTTTAATAGAAATATACCACCATATTGTACTGTATACAGCCCCGGGTCCCAGGAGAAGGGCGGTATATAAATCGAATTAAATAAATATTGTGCTGCAGATTCTGCACTAGAGTTCTAATTTGCTGAGAAGCATTTATAGTAGTAATAACATGAAAGAACATCCTTCTTGCATCTGATTTTAGCAAAAATGAATATTCTAGTGCAGTCTTCCATGTTTACTCCCATCCTGATAGGTCAGATAGCAATTTCTGTACAGTCTGGTATTGTGAGCAGGTGGTTTGGCTCACTGGGGGACTTTCAGACAGGAAGATTGCTAACTTGTCCCAGAAAATGTTACGTTTTGAACCAGTTTAAAATTTGCCTTATGCAGTTGCATTTTATTTCATATATGCGCTAAATTCAACAAATTTGAATTTTGAAGAGTTTGCCCACCACAAAGTATTTTTGCTCTCCAATAATGGGCTTACAAATCCATGTATGGAACTGTGGTGGAAATACTGTATTTTGGACTATAAAATGCTCCAAAGTATAATACGCACCTAGCTTTTGGGGAGGAAAACAAGAAAAAAAAATCTGCCTCCCAACAATATGCCTCCTTGCAGCATAGTCAGATGCTGCAGCCTGGTCAGATTCAGCACAGTCTGAACCCAAGCAGCTGATTGTCGGTTGGATTGGCCTCCCAACAATCACCTGTTTCAGGGATCTCCATCGCCTATTGCCACCTCTGCATGCCCCATTTTTTGTCTCCGCAACCCATTTTCAGCCTCCGCATGCCCCATTTTCGGCTCATTCCAGGCAGCAGGAATCAGAACAGGCAGAAAATGGGGTGTGTGGAGGCCAAAAATGGGGCATGCGGAGGCTGAAAATGAGATGCGGAGACTGAAAATGGGTTGTGCGGAGGCGGCAATGGGCGATGGCGATCCCTGCAGCCTGAAACAGCTGATCATTGAGAGGCAATTCCAACTGAGAATCAGCTGCTTGTGCTAAATCAGGTTGTGCTGAAGCTCACAGGCTGTTGGCTGTTTGCTGCAAGGAGGCAAATTGCTGGGAGGCAGAGGCCAAAGGGTGGTGGCTAGCTGGGTGGGGCTTTGGCAACATTTGCTGTATAAGATGCATAGGCATTTCCACCCACTTTTTTGGGGGAGGGAGTGCATCTTATACACCGAAAAATATGGTTGTCTAAAAATATCTCTAAAACCAAATTGCAAAAGTGTATGTATGCTCTCTAAACAGGCTATTTACTCTCCAAAGTGGAAGAGAAAGTTGGCTCTCCAGAAAGGCCCCTCTCAGACTTGGGACTTATCAGCTACCGTAGTTACTGGAAGGAGGTTCTTCTCCGTTACCTGCATAATTTCCAAGGCAAAGAAATCTCCATCAAAGGTGGGTTCTACTTTTCTCCACACTCTTTCCTTAAATTCTAACTCCTTTCACTGTGGCCATATGGAGCAGTTTTTCTCAATTTACTTTTGCCATGAATGTCTTTCTTACCATGTTGCAAAAAAGGAGGTATTTTAAAATGAATAAAACTTAAGAACCTATTGAAGAATAAGTCAAGGTGACCAGAGATTAAAAAAAGTTTGATAATTTATCTTTCTCATTTATCTTTCACTGCTCCTTTTCCCTAGCTGCTGTCTCCCCCCTTCTATATTCATATTTTTATGCATGCCCAATGAATTCCAAAATAATCTGCAATCTAAATGGAAAATAAATAAATATATGCTTCAAAACAAATGTTTTGAAACAGTTGCAGCCCAGTTACTTCAATCTATTTTTCTTCCTATAGGAGGAAAAATGTGAAATGCCTCCTAATAATAATAGAAGCTTAAAATTCCTATCTCTATTCTGTATTCCGTCTACCAGAAGACATGGTATCTCATAACTGCTGAATTTGTTTGATTCTGTTTTTGTGGTTCATCTGGATGAGCAAAGAGTTATGGAAAGCAGTTAATCCTTGACTAGAGAAAACCATATTCAGTTTTTTGCCCTCTCCTGAAGGGCATGTTTCAGTGTACCATTGAGATTATAAATTCTGAGAAAGGTATATTCTGTTATTTTACAAAGCCACAGGAACTTGTCTTTTGGCTTCCAGTCTTTGTCCGACTGGGCAGGAAACAGCTTTTTTTAAAAAAAATAGATCATCCCATGTATTTGTTTCATTAATAATAGACTCTTGTATCTCTTTATTCCAGAGATCAGCCAAGAGACAGCTGTCAATCCTGTTGACATTGTTAGCACCCTGCAAGCCCTTCAGATGCTCAAGTACTGGAAAGGCAAACACCTGGTCCTAAAAAGACAAGTAAGAGTTTGCCTTGCAGTTTTGCATCTTTGTTTGGGATGTTTGTGGGTACTGACTGTATGTTCTGAATTTTTTTGGTGTGTGGGGGAATTGCTCTTCTGCCCTAGATAGGCTGCATTGGAAAACAGGAGTCTGTATGCACTATCTGAACACAGAAATCTCTTGCAGGACTCTTTTCAGTTTTCCTGGGAACCATAGCTGTCTGAATATTGTTGGAAGTCTAGTACCTAGAGAGCTAAAGAGCTTTCCATTCCACCCTCACTGTAAACATTCTATAAAGCAAAACCAATTGCTTATAGAATTTTTGGATGGTTGAAGAAAACAGTATTTACACAGTGTCCCTGTTTCTCCTTTGATACCTTAATTTTTTCACTTCTTATGGTTGTGATAGGTGCTGGTTCCATTTATTGTGTTTGCTTGAAAAAACAAGACAGATACATATTAGGAAACAAGATTATAAAACAATGAATAGGAGAGGCATGACACTATAAATGGAGAAAATGAAACATAGATGGTACCAACTACAGCTGGGATGCTTCATTTAGGACATGGTGTATATCCTTTATTAAGCTGAGAATTGCCCTTGATTTTTGAGTGGCATATTTGGGGACCAAATTCCAAGATAAATTGAACTTATCTAAAAAGGAATTATCTCCAGTTAATAGCTTTATGGGTACAGAGCAGTCTTAAAAGAAAGTCTCGTTGTGTTTATTAATATTAATTCTTCAATAATTTTAGTTATGTTTATAACTGCAATATTAATTGGTCTGCACAGGCTCAACCAAGAGCGAGCAGAAGATAAATCTTGTTTTATTTTTATAACTAGCTCTGGGTCATTTGGAAGAATTGCTCAGGTTTCTGAGTCAGAGAGTCTAATAATAGCAACCAAAGTATCCTCTCTCCCATCATATTGATAAACTTTAAAAAAATTAAGTATACCAGAAATGAAGTTGTGTGTGGAGGAGCTGTGAGATCTCTTCAGTTCTGGTGTTCAGAACAAATTTTTGAGTTATAAAATCTTAAAAGTATATATTAAATATACTTGATTTTGTTTTGATTAAATAGAACAAAACTGTTGTCATTTTGGTCTAAGGCAGTGTTTTTCAACCAGTATTCCGCGGCACACTAGTGTGCCGCGAGAGGTTGCCTGGTGTGCCGTGGGAAAA
>JANHFQ010002589.1:153198-165336 GCA_032468035.1 Aparallactus werneri
ATTATTATTATTAAACTTATATGCTGCCCAATCAAAAAGACTCAGGGTGGCTTACAAAAATTAAAACACAATAAATATAATTAAAAAACAGTATATGTAATAGTTTAACCCTTAAAAACCCCATTTACTAAATAACGGGTCACCGGCGAGAGCTCCCTCTTTTCCCGCCTCACCATCTCCCCCCAACCCCAACCAGCGGGCGTGCACGTCAGCATCATATGTAAAAAAGGTGATTGGCTTTAATTATGTGGTCTTGATGTAATCTTTTTTGACAACCTTCCTCTCCTTTGTGAATGCTTTTGGTTAGGTGATAGTGAATTCTGTGAGGTTTATTAATGAGAAAATACATATTGATTTGCTGCAGCTATTGCATTTAATATCCTGCTTTTAAGCCAGGGATCTGAAGTTCTGTATGAAAGATAAAGGGAATATATATATTGTTCACATCATTGATAATTAAAAAAATTAAAAATGTAGATGTGCTTATCTTCCTTTAAAATTCTGGGATAAACTTCTCTTTTGAATTTTCTTCTTTCATGCTGCTTTTTAAGACATAAGGACTCTTTGAAGGTAGATATAAATATATATTATATTTATTGCTGAATTATATCTGCATGATGGAAAGCTCATCACTGTGCAAAATTCTCATATATAAGGTGGTTTCTGCATAACGTCTCTAAGTAGAAAGATGGCAGATACATATGAAGTTGCATGTATGATGATTCACAGTGTGAATCTCCATAGATGCAACTTCATATGTATCTGCCATTGGTCTTTATATTGTATAATATCTTTGCTTTTTTAATAGATCATCTCACTTTTAATTTGTCTAGGAAAAGCAAGGAAAGAAGCATATTGTACTGTATTCTCATTGGCACAAACTAGGTTATCCAGTACTAAATTGTTTCGTCAATCTAGCCCAATTTGGATCACAGATTTTTCATCAGTTCCCATAATCTCTATTTAATATTAGTCATAGCAGTGTGGGATTTGGTCCAACATATGTGGAGGGCACAAATGTGGGGGGAAATTGTCTAACTTTTAGGTTGGATTGAGGATTGGGATTTGCTTACTGACTGATATCCTGCTGCAGTCCAGCAATTAGTGTTATTTCTTCCTCTAGCCTTATACCAGTGATGGGATTCAACTAATCTAACAACCAGTTCTTCCTAATGACTGGCTGGGTGGGTGTGGCTGGGTGGGGGTCATTGACTGAGTGGGCATGGCCAATATGATGTCACTCACAGCAAGGTGGAGTGGCACAGGTGGGTGAAAGTGGCGGTGGCGTTTCTGTGATTCCAGGGCCTTTCTGTCGCTGGCCTGCTGAGGCTGTGGGCTCCTGTTCCAGCTCCCAGAGCCACTTTCTGCAGCTCCTGGAGGTCACCATGGCACCGCTTCAACTGCTTCCCTGTGCCAGGACAGCACGATGCCAGGTGCATAAGTAAGGCAGCCACCCAGGACGGGTTCCTTTCACGGCATCATGCGGCTCTCCAGGGAGGTAGAAGAGGGAGAGAGAGGCTGCCTGGCCTTCTATTCTTCCTCCCCAGCCAGGCAGCCAGAGCGTATTACACATTGGTTCGACTATTTAAAACTTTGTGCCAGCAAAAAAGAGTTTGGAGCAACACTCTCAAACTTTTCCAATTTCGGAATCCACATGGGGTTTTGCTATCTTTTAAAAGCCCATGTCGGCAGTTTCTACCACTGAGCAATGCTTCCATTAATAGTTCCCTATAGAGAAAGTCCTGATCTGCTGAACAAACTTGTCTGCCATTCCACATGTTAAAGTTATCTTTTAATCTCATTCTTGCTGGCCTCTTGCTTGTTTTGTAAGATTAACTTTCTCCCCCTCTCCTACCTCCCTGGGAGAGCCGCATGACACCACGGAAGGAAGGACTTTCTCCAATGATGCCTCTGGCCCCCTTAGGCCAGAGCCAGCTCCAGGTGCTAGACTGGCCCCTGCGAAGCCCATTGTCTGCCAAGGAGCCCAGCTGAGGCCTTGTCCGCTGCCCACTGAGATGCCTGGATTCCCAGTGATGAGATGGGGCCATTCAGGCACTTCGCTTGGCCGCCTGTTTAGTAGCTCCAGCCTCTCCCTCTAAGTGCCTTGTCAGAGCTGCCTTGGGTTTTTGCCTATGTGGACATTACTTGCTTAGAGGGGGAGGGGCAATTAGAGGAGTGTAGAGATGCCAAAATGGCCTCAGGAGAGGCCCACTGAAGCGAAAAGTGGCAAGGAGGGGTGAGGGGCAGGGGCAGGCAATGGTGGGATCAGCCAGTTTCCTGAACTGGGCCCAAAGTTAACAACTGGTTTGCCTGAACTGAGCCAAACCGGATGAATCCCACCTCTGCCTTATGTGGTATTTGATTGTCTGGAATACCTTGTGGGTAAACTGTAGCTGACTTGAAGATGAAATTGGAAATCTCCCATAAATATGAGAAAACTCTGATGTTTCTCATTATCTCTTCTATTTCTTTTTTCTTTCTGCACTTTGGATAAATCCTGTTTATGAGGATGATTATCTCCTGCTTACAATTATGAAAGAGCTAGGTATGATTCATTTATCAAAGAGGTATGATGATTGTCTTTCAGTTTTTAAGGGGCTGTCACAGAGAAACAGAGATTAATTTATTCTCCAAAACACTAGAGAGCAGGAAAAAAGTAAAGGTGGGAAACTTGTTAAAGAGAGATCCAATCTAAAAGCAAGGAGAAATTTTCTGACAGCATCCTCTGGGATTGTGGTTGCTCCATCATAGGAAGATTTAAAAAATATACTAGAGCAAGCATTTGACAGGATTTCCTGCCTTGTGTAGGGAATTAGAAAATATCCAAAGTCTCTTTCAGTCCTATGATTTCATGGTCTATGTTTTCCCCCTTTAGTTTAATATCTCCCACATCCTTCTCTTACAGGATTGAGAAGGATCTTGGGATTCAGGAGGACGAGTTGAGTCTTTCTTTATTTTTTCCATCTCATCTCACCTCATCTCACCTCACTTCACCTCACTTCACCTCATCTCAATCCCAATCCCAATCCCAATCCCAATCCCAATCTCAATCTCAATCTCAATCCCAATCCCAATCCCAATCCCAATCTCATCTCATCTCACCTCACCTCACCTCATTTTACCTCAGCTCAGCTCAGCTCATCTCAGTCTCAATCCCAATCCCAATCTCATCTCATCTCATTTCATCCATTCTCTTGCATTTATATCATATTTTTTTTTCATTTTGAGTATAACAGGTAGAGGATAGACCTGTCATTCTCCAATTAAAAAATTGAGGGAGAATAGGTCAAATATTGGATAAAGATAGTTCAGTGAGATTTAGTTCAGTGAGATTCAGAGTATCTCATCCAAACCCACCCATAATTGTAATTCATAATTGAGCCAGGAATTGATTTGGCTGTCTTGAATGCTAGTCCAACAATTTCATTAACATAGGTATTATTTTGGTCTCTTTAGGTGTTTATGGTTGAAATTCACTAAGCCATGGTTTTGTACTTATAGTCAATTATACGTATGGTCAGATGGTAAAAAAATTTGTTGACTAGATTTGTTGTAAATGGCCCCACTACCCACTTTTTAGAATAATGCACCATCAATAAGTTCATTTTGGAGATCCTGCCACTAGCATTCCCCTTTCATCTACTCTGCTGTTCTACTATACTACTATCCCGCTACAATTTAGACCAGCTTTTATTTTAAGAGATTATAGGGTAACAGAAGAATGACTATTATTAGGCGCAAGGGCCTCCTTGAGGATGGCAGAAAGTAAACGGAAGCACGGCTTACTCAGGGGTCTCCTTCATAATTAGAAGAATCGGTATCAAAATCATTTTTTCTGCCTGGTTTTGCATCCGACAATTCAACTGTTGTAATGTATCTGAATCTTGTGGATGAAGCATTAACCTAAATGTGGAATCATATCAGAAAATGGCAAGATTGGAAAGTGGCTAGGGCCCAATCTAGACAAGGATACTCCATGATTAACCAAACTGTAATTTCCATTTTATGCACCATATAAGACAATAGGATATAGTCTCATATATCTAATCTACCTTTCCTAGTTTAGCGTTCCCATTGAAGATTCTCAAAATCTTGGGCTGCTGAAATAGATTGCCTTTCTGTATTCTAAGAGGAAGAGATTTCTTAGTTTGCCAGTCAAGTGCTCACAACGGGAACTCAAATCAGCCTCTTCCCAGTAGTTTCATCTTTCTCTGCTTCCTGTTATTTCTCTTTGGAGTTATCTTTCTCATGAATGAATCCACTTCCTTGTTTCCTTTTGGAGATGACTCGGGGAAGTTTCTACACCCCCGTAGGAAACGTGAAGCTAAAGAGATAATGATCAAGATTTTTCCCAGCTTGTCAGGTTAGTTTCAGAAGAAGCTGTATACTCAAACAGCCAGAAGAACAACCAGTGTAACACAGATATTCTTGACTGTATGGGCAGACCATACAATTCTCACAATTCATAAACTGTAGTTGGACTATAGCAGTTCAGATTGTGAATTGGGATTGCATGACTAATTATCTCTCCCCTCCCCCACCCACCCAACAACCCAGCAAAAAAGTTTATTGATAGAAAATACATACTACAGGTTAGATTGAATTCTTTCCCTTATAGAAAAGTGAGCATCCAGACCAATCAGTTGCACACAGCCTATATTTACATAATATAGTTACATGCTGCTGCACAGAAAGCAGGAGACTGTGAATTCAAGTCCCACTTTAGCCATGAAAGCCAGCTGGGTGACTTTGGGCCAATTACTCTCTTTCAGCCCAACGTACCTCACAGGATTGATATTGTAGAGAAAATAGGAAGAGGAAAATGTATTGGATATGTTCGCCGCCTTGAGTTATTTGTAAGTATAATAAAGGTGAGATACAATAAATACAATAAAAATACATCCATAATCTGGTTCCTGAATTAACTTATTTGTTAGGTTCACACATTATATTAAAACTATAAAATAACCAAAAGAGGTCAAATTTTCACAATAATTCCAAGTAGTGTAAGCTAGTTGCATTTAACCATCACTGTAGTTAAACTGCCCAATTGTAGGTCTGGTCCTGGACTCTGGACTCCAGACACATTATCAACTCTTCTACCACAGGTATCTTCTGCTGGTCACTATAACTAAAAACACTAGGTCAAAATAGAGAATTTTATACAGACCCAAGAGGGGGTAGTGGTTGAACACATGACAGCATGACATAATGGAATATCTGTGTCTCTCTGCTCTTAAAGTCAGATTCTCATACCATATCTTCTGTTTTTAAAATAGAAGTTCAAATATATTAGAATTCCCTTTCTCCCAAGAAGAATGGAATTATACTGAGCCTCATTTAATGTCCTGAATGATATAGTACTATATCTTGATTTCACTAGATAAAAACAGAAATTCAATTAAGGTTGCCTTTCATTCATCTCTTTTATTAGTTATTAATGCTTTGAAAGCCTTTTCTGTTCACAATGAGCAGAAAGCCTATTGTAGGATAATAACAATCAGAATTGTAATTCTCAAAAATTTAGAAAACTTTTCCATAAATTATGAAAAATATATATGGGGAAAACCTCCTCATCACCAAACCAAAGAGCATTGCTTTGATCTAGTGCTAGCTAAATTGAAGTCTTCTTCAATCCAGACAAAAATAAAATATTATAAATATTATAAATCATATCAGCTAACATATAGGCGCTCAATAGATAGTGGAATTATAGTCCAAAACATCCAGAAAACACTCAATTTTGCAAATACTGAATTTAAAAATTTGAATCAGTACCATTGAGAATTGTTACAATATGTTTTTGACTATCATACTTTCCCCCCAAATGATACAGCGAAGGAAAGGTCTAGGTTGTTTATTAAATTGTAAGATGGTATACTTCATTATCATCAACATTTCTTTAAGATTCTAGTATTTTTTGTATCAATATAGAGAAGGCCTACTATTATGGTAGATAGGCCAAAGTGACTCCTTAGATAACAGTTGCAGGAATGAAGAGTATAGAAGTCAAAAGACAAATGGAACAGTGTATGTATTTTTGGAGAATTTTTAGATCTGTTCGATATTGATTTTCTAGGAGATGAGGTTAAGCGGTCAGCTAGTCTACTTTATGGAGAGCAGCCTCTATTTGAAGGTGACCGCTCTTTGAAGTGGTGTCTAGTTTCTTGCCTGGAGGTGCAGTGGAGGATGTTCCTGCACCAGCAATGAAGAAATGTTCAACTGCATGTTAGCTCCACTTTTATGTTTGGAATGAGAAAAGGGAAAATATCTGACCTTTAGGTCAGGCAACAACATTTCCTAGTCCCTTCTTGAGTAAAAGGAGCTGTCTGCCCTAATTTTCATTTTCCATTGTTCAGCCATATTACCATTAGAGTACATAAGGGCTTTCACTCTGGCCTTTTCTAGTACAATGGCTACTTTCCGGAAGAAGAAACTACTGAAGGCATTACTCTTTGAATAATCAAACATTCATTGAAAATTCCTCTATTTGGGTCTCAGGTGTGAAGAATTTTGGTAAGGCTGTAAAGAGTCTCTGTGTTATGACGAGTCAATATTGGTGGCCAGGTAGCCAAGAAGATCAGAGACAAGGAAGATTGTGCTCAGGGGCTGGTTATGCAAGCCAAATCCAGGTAGTTGCACAAGCCACATTCAAAACTCTTATCTCTTAGCTACTATTATCATCACATAGCAGCATGGGCTGTATGAGCAAATGGTTTAGCAATTCTGCTTCTTCAAAGCCACCTTTAAAGACTGACTCACATCTGCAGATGACAGTGATAGTGCTATTCCATTTAGACAGAAAATAAACAATGAAACTTAGTTCTAGAGATGGGATGGCTGTGTGTTTCTTGAGTATGGATATATGAATTGAATTGCATTGGCATCATGATGTCAAGTAGGGCAGGATACTGGTCCACAGCCTGCAACAGGTGGGTGAACTCACATGAAGCTTCAATTGTGCATGCACAAGAGCAAAGGCATGGGCATGAAACCATTCCTTTCCCCCCTCCTCCTGGCCTCTGCTGCTGCTGCTGCCAATCCATGGAGCCAGAAAGATTGGAGGCTGCTAAAGTAGGGTATAAAAATAAAATTGCTTTGTCTCAGGTCTTTTTCCAAAAATAGAGATCCATTTAATTCTTTTGAAGGGGGTGGACATTTGTTTTCTAAACAATTTCTCATTAGAAATAGCATCTGTTTAAATCTTTTTTGAAAAAGCCGAATGCTGATTTGCCCCATTGTAACTATTCTGATTGTTCACCCAGGAGATCAATTGCAGGAATCTAGCTTTAGATCTTACTATATCTGTTTTGGTTCTCATTCCTAGATCACTCCGTTTGCTTTAATATGGCATGAGAAGGTTCATC
This sequence comes from Aparallactus werneri, assembly GCA_032468035.1. Taxonomy (NCBI): domain Eukaryota; kingdom Metazoa; phylum Chordata; class Lepidosauria; order Squamata; family Lamprophiidae; genus Aparallactus; species Aparallactus werneri. The sequence goes on from JANHFQ010002589.1 coordinate 160,566, forward strand.
TTAAAAAGAGAGAAGTTTCATCTTCAAATGTTCACTAAATTCATCACTTGGGCCAATCTCTTCCCCATTCCAGACCACTACATAATTTTTATGATACCCTGTCTATCTACCAAAATAGCAGGCACACAGACTACCAACAGAAAAAGAATTAAACAAAACACACACTAATCTAATTGTGCTGAAAGATTAAGAGAATTATTGAAGAATATAAAAATGATGAGAGATTCTGAACTTTTGTAATATCCTGTCTATCTACCAAAACAGTGTGCACAGAGACTAGCTGTGATAAAATATATAAAATTAAAACATAATAGGTAATACCATCAGTGCTAATAAGGAGTGGGGTTTGTTCTTAGTTTATATTCTAGAGGCTGCCAGTGTTGGGGGGAGAGGTTCTTTGGTTGGACTGTTTATTGTTAGCATGTTTGGCAGTTTCTTGATTCAGGTATTGTTTACTTCTTGATTGTTGATCTCATGTTAATCTTGGAGTTAATCTACCCTCATCTGGGTGTTGATTGCTGGTGGGGAGAGGTTTTGGACTATTTGTTCTCCTTTTGGCTTGTTGATTATATGTAGATATTATTTATGTATATGTGTCTATTGATGACTGATTTGTCAGAGTGGTAGGCTTCTAGAAATTCCCTAGTGCTTTTGGACTTGCTTGATCTAGGTCACAGTTTCCTCATTGAAACTATAATTTAATATGTCCATATGTTGTCCATACAGTGTCTTCAAACAATCAGAGACAAGATGAGGATGAAATCATGGTCTCATTTGATATCACAGACCTTCTCACATACATAGACTCAAAATTAGCCAAAGAATCTATGAATACATTGCTCCACAGCCAAATACACAAAAATTGAAACACCCAAGATTATGAGTCTTATGAACTTCTGCTTAACCACATAGTTCCAATTCAATGGACAAACTTATTAACAAAATAAAGATACACCTATGGGAATAACCTCTTTCATGTCTTACAGTGGAGGTTATAATGCAATGTCTGGAAACAATAGCATTTCCACAAATACAACCCAAATTATGGATCAGATGACACCTAAACTGTAATAAAAGAGGACCAATTAGAGAACACCCACAAAACCATCAACAACATCTTCAAAGGAATCTAGTTTGCCAAAGAAGAAGAAAACAACTACCCTTCCTGGACATCCTGATCAGCAGAGACCACAATGGCAAACTAGAAACACAAGTGTGCTAAAAAAACCACCCACACCAATCAAGTGCTACACTACAAAAGCAATAACCTAACCTCCCACAAGAAAAGCTGCATAAGAACTTTATTTAGATGAGCATAAACACACTGCAGCAACCCTGAACAATAGGAAAAGGAAATAAAGTATATATACAATGTATTTCAACAAAATGGATATCCATGCAACTTCATCAAAAAGTGCATGACCACTCAGCAACAGCATAGCAATAGCATTTAGGCTTATATATTTCCACAGAGCACTTTATTGCTCTGTCTGGTTACAGTCTAAGGATTATTGCATATTGCCCTCCACAATCTGGGTCCTCATTTTACAAATCTTGGAAGTATAGAAGGCTGAATCAACCTAGAGTCCCATCAGGATCAAACTCCAGGCTATGGGCAGAGTTTGCCTGCAATATTGGACTTTAAGTACTGAGCCACAAGGCAACACAATATGACACAACCAAGCTGTAAAAAAATAGCACTGCCATACATTAAAAACCTATCAGAAATCACCAACAGATTATTATAACTACAGAGAATCAGTGTAACACACAAGCTAACTAAAGACCTACAACACATCTTAAGTAAACCAAAAGACCCAGCAGCCCCAGAAGAAAAAATGGAAGTTATCTACAACATACAGTATAATGATTGCAATAGTTACTACATAAGGAAAACAGGCAGTATACTCGCAGAATGCATCCATTAATATCAACTAGCAGCAGTGGTGGGATTCAGCCTATTCCGACAGGTTCTGTAGAACCGGTAGCGATAATTTTGAGAACTGGAAAATACCACCTCTAATTGGCTGACCCCAGCAAATACCACCTCTGATTGGCCGAACATATAGCCACGTCCACCAAACCACGCCCACAGTACCGGCAGGGGAAAATTTTGAATCCCACTACTGATTAGCAGTCAGAAGACATGATGAAAACTCTTTAATTTCACAACATATGGACACTTAACCACAGTTTCAACTGGGAAATGGTGACCATCTTAGAACAACGATCAACAAGTAAACAGTGTTCCAATCAAGAATTTCTAAAAGAGTTAACAGTAAACACTCAACCAAAGTACCTCCAAGACCATTGCCAGCAACATTGACAGGGCAAGCCACAAGAATATAAATTAAGAGCAAACCCCATTCCTTACAAGCACTGATGATGTCACCTATTTTGGGTAATGAAATGTCTGCTAGAGAATAATCAAGCTCAGAGAGCACCAAGGACGCCCTCACTTCAACCCTAAACTACGGATGTTCTCTTTTATTAGGTATTTGTATGGCTATGACAGTAACATGTCAAAGGATAAAAATGAAACAAATGCTATATGTGTCAGTTTCCAAGAAAAAAATGAGGAAAAGAAAGACATAAATCATATGTGCTATGTAGAAAAGTGGTAACACTGCAGTTGTTCACAATATAACTGGAGAAATATGACAAAAATAAATGTAGTTTTATTATGGAATAACTGCGCAACATGTGTAATAAGAGTATAAAAGCTGAAGCTATAACTAAGGACTGTAAGAATGCTGTTATTGTTCTTGAATGCATAAGGAAAGGCAGTGGGAATGAATGGATTAGGTTAAGTGCTCCTGGAAAGGGATTTGGCAGGGCCTCAGTGAAAAGGTACAGGATACAACAATAAGCAACATTTGAGAGGTGAGTTGTAGCTTTATCCCATTCAAGGCCTTTGCTTCTCAGCAGATAATTGAGAAACAAGTTAATGAAATGAGAAAGAAAATTTATGTTATTTGTTATTTAGAGAAAGTATATGCTAACATACGTAGTTTTGAAAAATGAAATGGTTTTTCACCATCCTGAATAGAAAGTTGATGGCTGAATATGGTAAGAATAGTATATGATTGATAGAAAGCACACATGCGTATTAATGAAATACTTAATGAATGTCACGATATTGAGCAAGGAATGAAAACAAGGAAGTGTGGTTTTATTGGTTGTTTAATTATGTATGAATAAGGAATAAGCTTCTTATAACATTAGAGATGTATTCGTTGGGGAAATGAACTAGATGTGCTTTTGGTATGTAGATTTTGTTATGGTATTAACTGAGAATCTGAATGATGTCAGCAAATATTAGATTATATGATGAAATGAAGAATGTAGATCTGGTTGTATATTAAGAAGGCACAGGTGAGAGTTGGATATGTCAGAATAAACATAAAAGTAAATTAAGCATGGTGTGAAGTCCTGCGGGAGTTGGGCAACCTAGAAATTTAATAAATCATAAACCATAATAGGATTTACAACTAGTGTGTAAAGTCAAGAATGAATAGCCAATGAATAAATGTAGTTTGAACACAGGAATGAGTGACCTGTAGAAGAACAGTACAAAACAAGTGGTTGGTCATATATGGAATATGAAGGAAAAAATTAATTACAAAACAAATATATGAAGGAAGGATGAATAGATGAAAAAGTTGACTGAACATCTCATGGCTGGATGGAATAAATAAGATCTTCAAAAGAGAGAAGCAACAAGAAGCTGAAAGCACAAATAGCAATGGATGAAGCGTATAAGGATGAGCAAGAAGGTTGTAGTCAAGAATGGAAAAGTATGGCGAGTTGATTTAAACTAGCATTTTTCACACTTGGCAACTTTAAGATGTATGGATTTCAATTCTCAGCAGTCCTAGAAACAGAGCAGTAGTTCACGAAGTTATGTAACAAGATAGATAAAAGACTGGATATAGTTTTTTTAAATCAGTAGACATTTCAAAACAATTTCTCAGCCTATTTCCATGTGATTGTGTTATAGAAGTTCATAAAGGAAGTATCTAAAGTAGGGTGCATAACATTTTTTCCTGGAACATCGATACAGTGCTGCTACTAGGAGGTTGGGAGTAGACTTTTCACTCCATTATTCTGTATTCTTTTTATGCATATATATGCAAATATATGACAGTGCCAGATTTTATCACTATTTTAATTCTACTCGTGTACTACATCAATTTTGTTGTGGTTTCTGCTGAAAATTTATATTAAAAAGTGTCTCTCTGCTGTTCACAGTTCCCATTGAATTTCAGTAATAACTGAGACAAGACATAGAAACAATACGATGGGGAGAAGCACATGCATATTCCTGTATGAGGCATGAATCGTTATAGCCAAATCTGACATTTTTTTGAAATCTATTGTTGTGATACTAATTTTGATTGGTAAATGTCAAACCATCAGCTAGTATACCTTCTAATAGTTTTTTTAATCTATATATATAAAACACAAACTCTGGTTTGTGTGTTTGTTTGTATGTGCTGTATATGTTTCCACACGCCTGCACTAATCATGCCCAAACCTGCCACATACCTAACTTGACCTCTGGAGATGAGCACTGGGGGGGGGTCACTTACATTTGGGGGGGGTCTGCACCCCAGAAACAGGCTGTCAAAGTGCAGATCACTTCATCACACACAGTGGTGGGATTCAAAATTTTTCGCCACCTACTCTGTGGATGTGGCTTGGTGGCCATGTGACTGTGGGTGTGGCTTGGTGGCCATGTGACTGGGCGTGGCTTGGTGGCCATGTGACT
>JANHFQ010002589.1:250673-260703 GCA_032468035.1 Aparallactus werneri
TATATTAATAAAAATAAAAAATAGATGAAGCAAGTAAAATCATACAAGGGAACAGACACATTAAAAAAAGAAATAGATAAAATCCCAGAGAGAGAAATGCAGGGTAAGCTGAAGGAACAAAAACAATGCCTAAAAATGATAAAGATTGACATCCTATTCCTTTCCCTAAAAATTCACTCCTTGCTTTTGACCCCTTTTCCAGAATGCTTAATTTCCAGTAGGTCCAGCCCTAAAAGATACTTTTCTTGCGCTCTTTTTTCCAGAAAGCTGCAGGCTTGCTATCTTGATGCTAAACTCTTCTTTTGTATTTTCTTTTTGCATTTTAAGTTCTTATCTGATGCAACGCACGGCACTCGAGCCAAAATCTGCAAACTAATCAGAAAAGGTAGCGTCCCCGTACAGACAAGGGCTACGGGGGAGTGGGTGGGGTCTCTTGCCTCAGACGCCTGTAGTTTTCCTTTTCTTCAACATGCCCTGGAGACCAAACTTTACACTTTGCCCTTCTTCAATCTTTCCACAAGTGCCTTTGTGCAATAGGCTTAGGGGTGGGGGAGGACGGGGAGTGGGAGGAGCTCTGCTGGAAGCAACCAGCTAGGCTTAGGCTTCAACAGGGAGCCTGAAGAAGACAGGTGAGGGCAGGCTGCCTGAGAAACGTGCTGCATTTATAAGCGTGCTGCGATGATCATTGCAAGAGTCCCGGGAAATGGGGCGTTCTTGTTTTCCATTTTGCAGATGAGGGGAATTAAGGAAGAAGGAAAGAGACAAGACCACTACTCGAAGGTAGCAGGAGCTACTCAACACGAGGGTGATTTATATTTGTATGTATGTGTGCATGCATGTGTGTACAAACATACCATCTTTCAATTTGAGTATTCAAGGATGGTAGCAAACAATAAAATGCAGAATGCAAAAATAATTCAGAGGCAGAAATAAAAAACAGTGCAAACCTTAATTATCAATTACAAGTCAGGAAAAATACATGTTTTGGCCACATTTCCAAAGGAAAGGGGGGGTGGGTGACAAATGTAACTCCTATGGGACTGTACTACTTACTTTGGGAATGATGGAGAAGAAGGCATTTCTACTTTGTGCCACGTGGGTACATCTCCAATGTAGACATTGTCAAAGGGGGCATGCCTAGAGTTTGTAATGCTCAAACAGGTTTGCAGCAAAAGCAGTGGGCATTCGGACAATATGGATTTAAGCAATTTCGTGCTTTTTTCAATATATGTGAGTCCAATATTTGTACCATTATATATAAAATCCATCACTTTGGGGGGAAAGCTGGAACAGTATATCCAAATGCCTATACTATAAGGTATGTGGTGCTGTTTCAATCTGTGAGCTGATTTTCTCTGTACTTTGCATTTTGGCAACAGATATACTTAACAAATTCATGTCAGATTTAGCAGTGGCCATCACTTTACATAGATGTCCATGTAGGCCTAGGTTCAGGCTACTTGAAATTTAATTGAACAAAATCTTGAAAAGATGAAAGTACAATGACTGCCAACTTTTATTAGATACAGAACTAACAGAATTAAAATCACTCTCACTCTTCAGAAACTTTTTAAAAAGTGTCTCTTGAATCAAAACAGCATGATTTTTTTTCCTTTTAGCATTTCCAACTTATCCAACAACATTCATTTGTTATTTTCAAGTGTCTTGGTATTCAAGAATTTTAAGGATCTTGGAACAAGGATCATCTTGCAAAACCAATGAGGGGAAAACATGTAGAATTCTCCAATCTAAAATAACCATGAATAGAAACATTAGGTAGGGAGAAAATAAAAGCCATTAAAAAGTAGAAAAATGTAGATGCAAAAAGTTCTGGATTAAACTCCTCCCAATTTTATTGTAGCTGTTCATGCGTTCTCTGCTTGCACCCATTTTCTCTTAACTCAGGTCAAGATTTGGTTCCAGAACAAACGTTCCAAATTCAAAAAGATTATGAAGCAGGGTTCCAGCATCCAAGAAGATAATTTACATAGCTCTTCATCTTTGTCCCCATGTTCACCCAACATACCTCCGCTTTGGGACATCCCCATGGCATGCAAAGGACCTCCTCTGCCTTCTAACACCTACATCAACAGCTTTGGACCTTGGTACCAACAGCCACAACACCAAGATGCCATGGGAAGGCCTCCAGTGATATGACAAAGACAAAAATTGGAATGCTAGACCATCTCATGTGCCCTTTTCTGTAAACCTCTGACCAGCTTTCCTTGTATAGGGAAGTGGGACAAGGGTGGAGTAAATGTTTCTTTAAAGGAATTTTTAGGCCTTTTCCCTTGACAAGAAGCACTCTAGCTGGAGGTGACTGCCAATATAGACTTCCCTTCTCTAATCCAGGGCCATATCTAACAATTGTGACAGAATATATGAAACAGAGATTGGGAAAATGCCCCAGATCCCCTTGATTGCAAGTCAGGAGCCACTGAGGAGAATCTCTTCAGTGGAAATTTATGAAAACAGTGCCTGTGTATGGTTCCAAAGATAAGCTCATGAGTAACGTGACCCTACATAGCATATTCTATAGTTGTATTAGGAATATTTTTGTTGCCTTGAGTTTTGTTTGCTTCTGTCAAGATTTCTGTGCCTTAAACAGTTTTGATAACAGATATAAATGAAATTGGTGTAAGCTTTTTTCCCTAATGTAGAGCTTCAGGCAGAGGTGGAAATGTTTCATCTTTTGTATCTCTGTCCATCATGCAGCTAGATAAAGGCATGGAAGCATGTATTCTATTTTTATGGCAATCTTAGTATAGTGAACAGATTTCTATTTCAGAAAGGTATTAGAAAAATGGACTGCTGAATTGGGTAGACATTCAAAAATGAAAGTGTATGCAAGGGGCAAGGAGTCTGAGATTTTCTGTAGCCACTGGACTCCATCTCCTATCAGCATGTCTGATGATCAAAGAGGATGGGTTTTAAAGTTTATGGTATAGCTCCATACCCTTTTGAACAGTGGCACATGATTTGGGGAGTAAAATGCTGGTTACTCTGGAGATTTCTTCTCATGGGATTAAATTGGCAAGAAATACAGTAGCCCATTAAATTGTGCTTAATATTTTCCCACATACAAAATAAATTACAGTTGTAGGTAGTGAATGACTATAAATACCCCCCAACTTATAAACATCAGTAAGTAGGTTTTCAAAATACTCAAACATCATAAAGTCAATTTCTGAAAGATTATGTTTAAGAAACCCAGAATTGTGTTTACAGTTGATAAAAGGTTTATGGAATGTAATCCCCATAGTCACTTGATGACGTTTTGGGGAAAACATATTTGTTTCAACCACTGTATGAAGTCCTCTCTATTTGAATAACTTTACCTGAATAATTTTAATTTTAGGTACCCTCCCCCAGGCTTTGCCAAGCAGAATGACAAATGTTTTATTTATTGAAACAAAACTTTTGGTATATTGTATTGTTTTCTCTTTATAAACAGAATGTAAAACTATAAATATTTTCCTTTTTTTGTACACATGAATTTGTCATGCCTTTTCTTTACTTGGCTTGCAAAGTGTGAAGTTTAGGTTAAACCAGAGATAGTGATAAAGGTTCTCCATGTTAATTCCTGCAAACTTAATTCATGGGTGCAAATAACACCTTGGGAAGCTTTGGTCTCTAGCAGAACATACAAGAATTTGATATCAAAAACTGTGTGAAACCTCATACATATGCAACCATTCTTGTTTGTTTGCTTGATCCAGAATTGTTGCTGGACCAGCATGAATGCCTGAAACATTACAAGAGAATAAACTGATTTAGACTAGGATTGAACAGAGTCTATTCAGAGTCTGTTGGCGTTCCTGCTGCTCTACATTCCTTCCTTAACAACTCAAATCTGACTCTGGGATTGGATGGGATGATTTGTCTGAGACAATGAAATCCATTCCTTCTCATTACTGGATCATCCCTCTTCCGAGGCAGAATGATTTAATTCATCATGAAAGGGAAGCAAAACATTAGTAATGTAATTTGTGCTATTTTTTATTGCCCTCAAAGGACCCAGAGACAGCTTTTGATACTTTATGTTGGGAACTAGAAATTATTTGGGTTTCTTCACTTTGTGTCTTGTCTTAGAAGTATCATTGCCTTTCTGTTGCAGGCAACCAATGCCCAATATTTACTGTTGCTTAAGGAGAGATATTTCCCCCACTCATCTAAGCCAAAGACATCAAATCCAAAGTCAACCAGATTATTTGGGTACATGGAGAAGAGAATCTCACAAGTTCATCTTTCCATTTCTAATGGGGAAATTAAAAAGTAAATATCTATTAATTGTCTTGCTCTCTCCCGGCATGACAAGTTGGTCACTTCTTTCCACAATTGGTATCCAGGGTTATCATAATTGGGCAGATGCCAACAGATTCAATTCAAGAATTTAACATTAATTCCTGCAGCACGGTTTCTTTTTGCTTTTAAATTTTCTGACTACTGATCCACCTTTCTTCAAATGAATAACAAGACTGATGAAAGAGCAATAACAGTGTCATTTCCGGATTTTTTTTACTGTTGGAGATTAATAAGATATCACATCTCTACTCCACTCTTCATATTGAAATATTAGCCAAATTTGGAAGTTGCATTTTTCTTAGTCTAGATATTAGCAGAACAAGCAACACAGCCCACAAAATTATCCCATCCCATCCCATTCCATTAGCACTAAGTAAGGTTACTTCTGACTTAAGATACTTGAGTGTTTATTTGCATAGATTTTGGTGGATCTTTCTATCACTTCCCACATGCAAAATGCTTTAAGGGAGAAAGCGTTCCTACTGATAAGGGGTCAAAGATGGAAGTTCTTTCTATTGTATAATTGACTTTTGATAGACTTTTCTGAATCTCTTTATGGGTTGGCTATTCTAACTCCTTTGTTTTTGGCCTCTAGACTTTCACCTGGCCACAGTTACTGAAAACAAGCCACACAACTTCTCACTCTTTTAAGCCTTAAAATCAGAGATCCAAGTTTCTAGAAAATTTGGAACCAAAACATTTCCTATGCAAATAAGTATATTTCTGCTGAGCCTATTATTTCAGCATTCATAGTCTGCACATGTATTTAGGCTAGGTTATCTGATACGAAAAATAAGTCTAGCTTATTTTATGAGGTTTCACTGGTACATTCAAAGAAACTGAAATATTTGTTATGAGGGGGAAATGCTTTTACTGGCATATTGGATACAATACGGGCAGCAGTCAATCAACAATAAAACATCTTCCCATTTGGAAACTGCCAACCCTGCCTGAGGTGGAAAAATTTTTGAAAAATTTTCCAGCCCACATATCTCATTAAAACTGGCTTTTAAATTACATTAAATATAATTCTTCCCCAGGGATGTCTATGGGATGGGGGTGGTATTTAAAAAAAATCAAGATGGCACCTTTGAATTTAAAGCTCTGTCTCCTTTACATATTACATATATGATCTGTGGGGGGGGAGTGGGGTTTTTTTTTGGTGTTCTATGATTTCTCCGTTCCTTCCTGCCACTTTACATCATCAATTCTCTCCTGCTTATCAAAATTTGCCCACTGATGATGTAAGTAGCAGCTATTTTTCATTGATGTTGATGACATTTTTTTTCCAGATTTCCATATTCTTCTGTAAGCTTCAAGATATTGGGGAACCTAGTAAAAAATATATAGCTCCATGTACATTGTCCAATTTTTCAGAGGAAGATATTATTTGGAGGCCACAATTCAAACTGAGCTCATCGGTATCATAATCAGACACTGACATATATTCCCACTTGGTGGGGAAAATAGCTGTAAACTGTTAAAGAAATTAACACATATAGCACACATCTACACATTTTACAGATGGAAGCTCCTGAAACTAATGGCCATTCTGTGCTCCTACCTAGCAGAGCCTATTAGATGGCAGAGTGGTAAATAAATGAATAGAGTACAAACTGTCCTTGCAACACCATTTTTAAAGTATCCCCATGATGTCATTCTCTCCTTTGAAGAAAAGTTAATTAATTCTAGTGACTAGGAATAGAGGCAACTGAGGCAGAATAGGCATCAAATTGGTTCAAATATTTATTTAGTCTCTGAATTGCATAAGAATGGGGATCTACAATGGGGACTTCTATATCATGCCGATTCAAGGATATACGGATTAGTATATTTGAACTCAACAATGGGGGAAGAAGACTTGTGAGCAAGGGCAGTTTTTGACTCAGCTGCTAAGGAGGGAAAAATCTGTGATTTGCCTCCAGAAATGCAAGCGGGCTCCAGACTTCTACATGTCAAATCTTGCACGTGCACATTATGATCAGGAAATGAAATTCATGGGAAACAGTGTTCTAACATATCAAATTCAGACATACAGAATATAAAATGGATAACCAGATGAAAAACAAGAGAACTAGATTATAAACAAAAAAAGTGGACCCACCCTAGCCTGTAGTGGTTGTTCCTGGCTCAGCAGAAATCAGTATTGCACAAGGGGTTCTTTTACCTGGGCATGTACTTTAAATTAGGTGCTGGGTAAAGGTGGGATGAGAGGTCTGGCCAGGAAGAAAACTCTGGAAATACTTGCTGCCACAAAGTGAAGAAGCTGCTCTGCCTTGACAATACATTTATTTCTGGAAGCAGCTGCACATCTTTGTTCAATGTTATTGTCCTCCTTCCTTTCTGTTCTGCAAAGGCAGTTTCTTGTAGCTGTTATCAACGATGTTAACAGCCCACAGGTGCAATTGAGGAAGGGAAGGGAGGGAAGGAAAGAAGGGAGGGAGGAAGGGAGGAAGAAGAAAGGAAGGGGGTGGGGCAGAGGGAGGAAGGAAGGAAGTCTTCCTCCAGGCCCTCATAAATTGGTAAGTCTTTTCCCTTACAGGTAGACCTCGCCTTACGACAACAATTGAGCTCAAAATTTCTGTTGCTAAGTGAGAGATTTGATAAGTGAGTTGGCCCCATTTTAGAATCTTTCTTGCCATAACTGTTAAATGAATCACTGCCATTGTTAGTAATATACAGTAGTTGTTAAGTGAATCTAGCTTCCCCATTGTCTTTGCTTGCCAGAAGGTCATAAAAGACAATCACATGACTCCAGGACACTGCAACTGTCATAAGTATGAGTCAGTTACCAAGTGTCTGAATTTTGATCATGTGACCATGACGATGTGGCAATGATCGTAAGTATGAAAAACAGTCACTTTTTTAAATGATGTTATAGCCTGGAACTTTCACTAAACAAACTTGTAAGTCGAGGACTACTTGTGTCCAAAAACCAGATATGAATGTTTCGGTAAAAATAACAGGGAATCTGGTAGCACTATAAAATAGCTTTGAGCTCCTAAAATTCCCAGTCATCAAGGTCATTTCCAAGAATGTTGATTATTGAAACTCGAACCTCTAGTTGTAGACTAAGATCTGGCTGACCCCTACATAGCAAATACACAAAATGATAACTACATCTCTTACAGTTATCCAGTTCTTTGCACTCAGATCACGGAGACCTATTTACCCAATACCAAGAGTTGAGAGCAGCTATTTAATTTAAGTTTCTTATAAAAGAAACTTAACAGTTTCTTATAAAAGAAACTTAAAAGTTTCTTATAAAAGAAACTCCTGGAGCAGGAGAAACAGAGTGAGAAATTAAAATTACAGCTTGCAGTCTCAGGCAATGAACTTTGCCTGAGAACCAGGTGACAATGCTAGATTTATTTGAAAAACAATAGTAACAACCATTCTAATGAAAGAAACAGAATAAAATTGATTGAACCACTCAGGAAAACTTCTGAACTTCTTTCTATTTAGTTTTATTCTCATTTATTTAAGAATATATTACTATATCTTCCTCAGCAAGCTTCCTCAGTAAGGCCCAATTATTGGCCTGCTTAAAAGGATAAAAAGGGGAGTAACTATTGGCTATTGTTTGTGTTAACTACAGGCCCAAAAAAGTATTGATTGCCAGTTGATTTTTCATTTTGTTAGTCCTACAAGCACATCACACCTTTTTGCTCACAGGGCTCGATGTCAAAACAGTTTGCAAATAGGACTCTTCCTTCCCTCTGTAATAAATATATGTTACATTTCAAACTGAATTGGGAAAGATTCAACTGAGCTGGGAAGGATAGGTCTGATCATTAAAAAAAACTGTCTGTCATAATCTGAAAATATCTCAGGGTGCAAGCAGAGCTTCCTTGCCTCACTCTTAAAGGCAGGAGTGATGGTGAAAGATGGGAAGATTGACTCACTAAATCATCTTTGTTACACGCTTCTGGAATCTCATGTGATCACTTACGTCTTTCTACCAATTGCCTTATCATCTTGCTTTCTCCAGAACTAGGTGTTCTGGTAACACACTGAAGTATAAATTGGCCAATCTAAATTCGGCTACATTAAAAGTATTAATTTGCTTTTTGGTCATGTTAATGTGTCCTGCAAACTTAGAAATGTGCCTTAATTAAACAAAACAATGTGTATTGTAAAAACGCAGGGATTATAAAAGAGAGAATGAATCAAAGAGAACATATTTCCCTGATCTGGCAATCTCCAGATGTGTTAGACTGCAACTCCCACCATCTCTACTCAATGTACTGTCTGGGGATGATGGGAATTAGTTCAATCTGGAGACATCAGATCAGAAAAGGTGCTGATGAAATGGACATGCTTTCATGCATTGGTTTTCCTTGGAAGGAACTCTGTTGGCTTTTTCATAATTCACAGGTCAGAGTCAACAAAATTATCTCTGCCATGTAATTAACCCCCATTGAACTTCACCAGGTCACTGGAGCTATTTTTTCTCTTTCTTTCTAAATATCCTTCTGGAATAAGTAAAATCTTTATCTTCCCACATGCATTTAGGTTCTTTCTGTTCACCTCCATCTTGGCCTCTATAATTACCCAAATGAGAATATATATAATGTGCAGGGATTTAAATCTGGTTAAAAAGAAGGGAGACACTTATTTTAATCTGGCTTTTTATTTCAAGTGAGCTCTTTCTTTCTCTTTGATAGTTCAACATTGAAAAGTTAATTACTTCAAGACTGGAGTTGAAAGCAAGCAGACATTCAGACCAAAATAATAACAATAATAATTGAGGGCCAAAGAAAGATTCAACCTATGCCCTCCTTTTCCCCCAATTCAACTTCAAAGTCATATAAAACTATCTTCAGCTTTAAAGCAACCATTGTAATTCAAGCATTATGGAAAATGGTGAGTTGTTAAGTTAGGATTTGGGTGAGAAGGGATGGATCTCTATCTTTAACATAAATAAGTCCTAGAGTACCATGGACTTTCCCCACATAGATTCAAAACCACAATTAACTCTTAATTTATTTCATATGAATTATGTCCTTTAGGTATTCAATGAGTGTTTTAGGTCTTCGTTCAGGAAAAAGTCTGCAAAGTTTAAAGATATTCATTGAATTCCCCCATGACAGTGATAATTTAAGGTATACTAGATAAAAAGTAAATTTATAATTTACAATTGTAATTATTTTTCTCCAGTAATTGTGAATTAACCTATGTACTGGGTTTTTACAATTCCCTGAACTATAGATCAATCAACTGGTTCTTTATAAAACATGCTAAGCCACAAGCAAATTAAGGTTGGAGCTTAGAGAATGAAACATTTACAATTTTTTTCCTGATTTGCTCAAATATTTTTTTGTGATCTTAGACTTTGGGATTCTAATTTGGAAAATTATACCATGAGTGAAGCCCAGAATTTGGGTCATCCCCAGTCTTAACTGAAGTCTTAATTGTTTTATAAAATAAAATTGAGAAGCAAATAAGAATCATTGAGATTATTTGTGAACAACTGGGACCTGGACAACAGCCTTGTGAACATTCCTCCCACTATAGTGAGATGTCTTAAACTTGTGTTTGTAATTTCTTATTATCCTATGCGTATAAACTGGCATCTCTAAGTCTTTCAGGCTATCCTGTTGAATTTCAATGCCCCTCTCAAACCATCTTTTGTAGTTTGCAAAGAAAGAGACATAATAATAATAATAATAATAATAATAATAATAATAATAATAATAATAATAATAATAATAATAATAATAAT
>JANHFQ010002589.1:288832-299070 GCA_032468035.1 Aparallactus werneri
ACTTTACACAGGCTTATGGAATAATAGCTTTCTTGGAATTTATTGTGTGGCTATAAGCTGGCATAATAATATTTTTTAATTGCGTGGGAATATTCCATAAGAGTAAAGTTGATTCCTTTTTTTATCTCCAAGTTCATCAAACCATTAGAAAAGCTTATGACATCAAAGTGAAGGACTATATCTCATTTGTTATAGATGGCTATAAGTTTATTCTAATACCTTGGGAGGAGGTTGAGTTATGAAATTCACACTAAATGTATTTAGGCAAATAGCAGATATCATACATTTAATGCAACATTGTGTAAGATGATTCAAGCAAGCTAAGCATGGAAAAAATGCTATTTGTCTCTGGTGGTCACCCGGGAAAGGGAGGAAATGCTTGCTTTGACAATCATACTCAACATGAACAAAACCCATCCCGTATGGGGAAAACTTCAGATGATTCAGACAAATGAGCAAAGCATTAGGCCACCTCCTACCCCCCCCCCCCTGAAAAAGAAACCTTTAAAAAAACTTGGGTCAGTGACCATGGTGACCCTACGGGAAAATTCCTTCCTGACTGTCATGGGGCAGTCTGTGTTTGTAGGAACAAAAACTCATCTGTACACCCCGAGAGCATTTTGTTGGGTGCAATTTTCGATGTGTCAGGTTGCCACCACTATGCTATGCTCTTGACCTATCAGAATCCGGAAGCACGCTGACTTGCTCCCTCAATTTAGATCAAAGCAATTAAGCAGCCTTGTTTTCCTCAGGGTGCTTGGCTGGCTCTGCATTCCAGTCCAGCTTCTTTTCCAGCCCCTCATGACCTGCTTAAGGAGGGAAGGCTTGTGGGAGAGGATGACACACAAGACAACTTCATGTCTGAATGTGGGAGCTGAAACAGAGGAAGCTAACTAGTTTGGGTGTGTGTGTATATGTATCACCAATCACACATGATGTTTTGGAATATCGCATTGAGCAGTGTGAGTGAACATTTGGCAAAAGGCCACAATATTTTAGTAGGAGTACAAAGAGTGTAGTTTTCCTCACATTAATTAAGTGGTAACATCTCCACAGAATTGAAACCCGGTTTGCCTAAAATCTAAGCTTATGATAAATGACACCTTTCTACTTTGGGAACCATCCTAGTATGTCCTCTTTTTCTGAATTATGATTGAGAAAAGAAAAAAGTCATTATCATGGCCTAAGTATGTTGTGGCCTTTGAATTAATATTCTGCAAATGCCAGCCACTGCCAAATTAAACTATACGAGCAAGAAATAAGAAAAAATATTTTCATATTTGTATTTCAGGAAACTTCTGCAGGAGAGATAATTCCTTTAGCTTATACAATGTTGGTTAAGGAGGCTTTGGGGTTTTTTTCTTTTTGGTGGACATACCTACCAGTTTATCAATACTGTATATTAAAATGATACCCTGGAAATTTCTTATGTCGTTCTATGATTCCAACCAATCCTGATGTTGACAATGGTGGCTACTATTAATGAGAAAAAGTCAAATGAGTAGCTCAAAAACCTTGATCTCTGATCTAGAACAGGAGTCTCCAATGTTAGCAATTTTAAGACCTGTGGACTTCAACTCCCAGAATTCCTCAGCCAGCAAAGCTTTGAAGTGCACAAGTCTTAAAGTTGCCAAGATTGGAGACCCCTGATCTAGAAGGAACTTTCCGAGATTTAAAATGAAACACTAAATCTTTAAAACTAAATCTTTAAAATGAAACACTAAATCTTTAAAAAAAACACTAAATCTTATCTCTTGTCCTCTATTTAAATGTATGTTCTTTAACTTGGCAATTTTTAAGATGTGCAAATTTTGCTGGTTGGGATATTCTCCTTTCCTGGAGGCCATGTTGGCTGGGGAATTCTGGGAGTTGAAGTTGAAGTCCACACATCTGAAAGTTACCAAGATTGAGAAACACTGGCTCAGCAGAAGAGTTCCATAAAATGATGGAAATGTATTGTGGGTACACACCCCAAAAGGGGATTTGCAATCTTAAAGTTTGAAAAACATTGATTTAAATCCGGGTTCTCCAACCTTGGCAACTTTAAGCCTGGCGGACTTCAACTCCCAGAATTTCCCAGGCAGCTTTAAGTCTGCCAGGCCTAAAGTTGCCAAGGTTGGAGACCCCTGATATAAAGGAAGGCTATGGTACTCTTCATACTTACTTGGGAATAAAGCTCACTAAACATAGGGAATGAGATTTATTTATTTATTTATTTATTTATTTATTTGTTTGTTTGTTTGTTTGTACTTTTATGCCACCCCTCTCCCGAAGGATTCGGGGCGGTGTACACGCATAAAACAGACAGTACAAAAGTTAAAAATATATTAACTATAATAATCCAAATAAATCCAAATTTTAAAAAGGTGGGGAAAAAGACAATTTAAAATTTAAATTTTTAAAAAAAGTTGAAAAGGCCAGACGCGCTACCCTAATGTACTTGATTAAAAAGACACGTCTTCAGATCCAGATCAAATCATGTTTAGAGTAGATCCATTGCAATAAATGGAACTCAAATAAATTGTGATTAACCTAAGTCCCATTCCTTTCAAAAGGTCTGTTGTCCATGACTATGTCCAGATTCAGCTAATGATTATATCAATCCAACAATGCAATGCAAAGTACATTTTTATTTAAAATAATTTCAAACAAACATATCCAGAACTCAGAAAGGACCAAAAAGCTAATATTTTACTTTGAAGATCTTTGCTAGATAGCTATGGAACTAAATATAAATGCACATATTACTGATACAAATTTTTTATACAAATGTGTTAAATATTTAAAACCTAAGTTGATCATCTAGTTCAAGTTATTTGAGAACAATCCGCAAAATGAATGGTGAAAGAGGCATTCTTGTTATAGGTGATACTTTTCATATAATTTTATAGATTCTAAGACTGAAGAATCTAGTGAGGATAGGCTCAGATTAAGCTTTTAAAAAATTAATTGTATTATAACTTTTACATTATTATTGTATGGCATTCTGATTGAAAGTTAAGCCCTGACAATAAAAAGTATATTTTACCCTGATTTCATCCCTGTCTAAGAAATTACCTTTTGGCAATCCAGCCTTGTGTATTATTTTTCCTTTTTCTTTTATGTAGGCATATCTAGGCTGCATTAATCTGGATGACTACTAGATGGCTGTAAGGTTTCTTGTATCTCTTTGCTGCCCTCTCATGGTTGCCTGAATTTTTGTATGTCTCTAGCCTCATATATATTTATTCATTTATTAAAGGGAATTTTCAGACCCATTTAGTTTTAGCCTTGTACTAAACTCCTAAACTTGCACTCCTATTTTACTCTGGGGCCATACAGCCTCACGTACAGCATCAAGGGTTACAGTTGGAAATAGTAAGAGTTTGGGGATAATGTTTGCCTGCTGTTCTTTCTGTTCTTCCCCTTTTCTTTTGGCTTCATTTTGAATTAGTTGACTGAACATTAGGATAAGGAGACATTTTGATAAAAGGATAGTAGCCTAATGTTGGAAAATCTTCCCAACAAATCTAAGTTGTCTGGTCTGCTTTAGGTATTTGATGGATTGTCTAAATCTTAGTTTCCCATTGTTATCTTTAGGTAAACCATGAATTTTCTCTGGATTATATAGCAGAGAGAAGTGGTTTGGGCTCTTACAACATGTCAAGCTAAAATGGACAATGTAGTCGTGTCAACTTAATCAGTACAAACCATTTATAGTTCAGTGTATCCTTGAATAAAGCCAATGGGAACAGCGAAAGATGCATCTTGCTTTATTATCCCACTGGATGTTGCAAGAAGGTATTTATGTATTTTAAAAACATATATAATTATAGTGAAAACTTGGTGCCTAGTGGCTATGTGCTTCGGTATTCAATTAATCCATTTTCTGAGTTTTCACAATACACTAGCATATAAATTAACCAAATGAATACATGGCTAAGTTACCAATTAAAACTTTTTTTTAAAAAAAATCCCACCCTCCAGTACTGTTTAGCGTATGGGAGCCCATCCCCTGAGGTCTTGCTTTGGAAAATTAGTTTCCACTATATTTTTGATAAAAATGCTATTCCTGATTCTGCCTTCATTCCTCAAATAGAGATATCATTAAAAGTAAAAGTTACTTATTTTAGATTTATTCCTGGGCAATATCTATAGAATTAAAAAATTGGTATTCACTTCTGAATGGTTTCATGTATTTCAAAAGTAGTATTTCTACTTTGTCTTTAGTGCTGTTTTACTTTAGTCTGACTATTTTTTTCTAAGGAAAAGATGAGTACCAAATGTTACTTTAAAAAGGCAGCATTTGCTTCCATGTATATATAACCTCATTGCTTTAGCTCTTATCAAACAAAACAAAGAAGTTTAGAAATATTTTCAGTGTGACAGATCTTATCCATGCTTGTTTGGAAATACATCCCACTAACTTTGAGTAGCTAGGCTCCAAGGTAAATGTACTAAGATTGCAGACTCATGTATCCATTCCTGATTTCCCAGAACTCTTCTGCATCTTAGTTTGCAAAAGATTGTAACTTTGCTCTGAGGCAATAAAAAAAGATGAAATACCACTCAAATCAATAAATTTAAGTTAGTGGTATAATTAGAAGCTATGGCTTCTATTTTTACAAACATAAAATAAAATGTCTGTACCAATGAGACCTGCTAGAGAAATTAGGAACTGAAGTCTGGAAGATCTGGAGGGATCCTGAGCGATATGCTCCTGAAAAAGAATCCGGAGATCTCCCTTTTCTCAGCTTGACCTGCACTTTGGTGAGTTGTTTCCCAGGCAGAGAGGTGGCAGTGAAGAAGAAGCCGTGTCTTGTCACCATTAACAGCTAAGAAAGGAGAGGGAATTTCAGCAAGTGGAGCTTGCATAGAAATGAGGACTTCCTAAAATTCCCTCTTCAGCACAGCCCTGAAAAGTGAAGTCATCTTTTTCTTCATCTTAAGTATCTTTTAACCGTAGCTCCTGCTTTGCAAAATGTGAGTTTGAGACCCCTTTTCAAGGTGCAAAGGACTTGTCTTTTTTTAAAAAAAGAAGACATGGATCTATAGTAAATAAAAACATAGTACATGGAATATCGTTCCTTCTGTCAAAGGGCAACTAGCAACCTTTAGACTCACCAAGGCCCACAATAACCAGTTGGCCCACTGATGTTCATCTGAAGACTAACAATGAGTTCTTTTTCCACTCAAGCCAACTTCCTTCTCACAGTCATCAATTCTCTTGGCCTAAGCTCAGTTAGCTTGAGGAAAAAAGGGGGAACCTGCCAAAACACATACTGTAGGTTGCCTTGCCCCACCCACATGTTTCCTGCAGCAATGCTCCTCCGCCTCTCTGGCTAGTCAGCATACCATTCTGGATCTTTGGGTCTCGGCCAGATACAAGTAGGCTACAGGACTAAAAGGACAGAGAAAAAAATGACTTCACCCCTTCCCATCTGTCCCAGCTTGCTTGCTGTGGTTCTATTATTAGGCTCTGTATCTATGGCAGCTCATGCTTTCTCTAATTAGAATTGTCATCATAAAAGACATCATGATTGTCTTCCCTATGACAATAGAGGGACTCACCACCTCATTTCTGTCATCTCCTTCATCCTAAGTCAATACTGTGTTATGGCAGAATCCACACATTTTTACTTCTCAGCATGCAAAAAGCTATCTACCATAAATGGTCAACAGTCCTGAAAAGCAGTAGACGCTCTTGTTTTTAAGCCCACGTGTACACACAGATAAAGTGACCTATTTAAAGAAGTGAGAAGACAAATATGGAAAAATCATTTACAAAATGTAATGAAAAGAGAAGAATGAATAGATTGGAGGAACTTTAATAACTAGACGTTGGTGAATTGATTTGAATTCAACCAGTCTGTAAACCCCAAATGATTATGAAATAATTTTAAAAAATAACTAAAGGTTAGGCAGAGTATCTGAAATTAATTGTTATCCTTGGGTTTTTATTTAACTTGATCTTTTCCTTTTTCAAAAAACACTGTGGACTTTTACTAATTTTCAAGGTCTAAAGCACTGCATTTTGCAGCCCCCAGAAATTGTGTTGCTGTTTCAAGGATGCACATTTTTTTACCCTCATGTTCCCAAAACAAAGATGAAAGGCTAAACAAAACTGCACGCGCACTTTTTCTGTCTTGTGATCAGCCTTCCTTCCTGTTTCTAAAGTTTTACCTGTGTCTGTGTCAGTCCAAGTTGTGCAGCCAACTCTGCCCTCTCTGGCAACGCCAGGTACTGTGCCTTTTGGAATCGCCTTTGCAAAGCCGCCAGCTGGTAGCTAGAGTAAATTGTGCGAGGCTTTCGGATTTTTTTGGGTTTTCCGTTGACCATCCGCACTTCAGGTTCAGGTTCTTCCTTCACTGAAACTGCAAAAGTGAAACAAAAGAAATACACTAGGAGGATGAACCCAAATAGCAGAAGGAAGTGTTACAATGATGCTGAAAAAGAAAGTACTGCTGGTTTCTAAACATTTGCTTTGATAAAATAACATCATCAATTCCAGCTGCAGAATCCATGCTTTGTTTCAGCAGAGAAATACTAATTCTCAGCCACTGAACTGCTGGATATGACAATGAAGGGTAGTTTGATTTATATGACAAAAAAACAAACCCTGTAGTAAAAGCAATTTACTATAATTCCCCTGTAATTGTAAACTTTTGCTCTTTTCAAGGAGACATCTATTGCTTCTATTAATTACCATGTCATGCAGGACAATCTGTCCTTCACATAATTTCAAGGACTTGCTGGTCCATCTCCCTATTGTCTATCCCCCCCCCCACACACACACACACAATTACACAGAGTAAAACAAGATGCTTAAAGAGTCACGCAGCCAGCATCTGCCTCTACCTTATCACTTCCACCTCCACATTCCTATCTAACAAGGATAATTCTGTCTTCTATGGAGAATCAGACCAATGATGAAAGAGGGTCTTAAAGGGCTATGCAAAGGATTCTGCAGAAGATGTGCTGAGCAAATACTTTAAAAGGTGTAAGTGAGAATAAACTAAAGTTCAGAGGCTTTCTACTATCCAATTTACTGAACAATTAGGACAAGGTGGGATTCCATTTAAAAAAAGGATTTTTGAAAAGTGATTAAATTTTTATTTTATTCTCTTTCCTTCTTTTGCTGAATGTCTCTCCTCACCCCTGCTTTTTATTATTTTTCCCTCCAATTTGTTTTTTATTTTAGCCTCTCCTTTCTCTCCTCCCTATTCCTTTTCATTTTTGTTCCCTTGATAATTTTTTTAAAAGGACCAAGTCAGAGTTCAACAGAGATACATTGCAGGATACAGCCTAGCTGCTTTGCTCAGTCTTAAATTTTCTATCTCAGAAATGGACTTCTCCATGCTTCCATTTTGACCTAGCTTTTTAAAAAACAATTTATTTTCTGTCTCACTAGATGCATTTGATGTATTTTTTTCCTCCTTGGCAGGAAGCATTGTCCTGTTACATTGGAACCACACAACCCCGTATTCCCTTCCTGAAATATTTGTGGGGAATGGGGGCGTAAGTTATAGGCCTCAGACGGTTGTAGCCAAAATCTACATGCCAGTTCTGTTTAAAGATATAATTCATCATTTTTATCTTTACACCCTTATATTTTCACAGTTGTGTATTTTGTCTTTCACTTTTCCAACTCTTATGTTATTCCTTTCCTGGTTTTTCAATTCATAAAAATAAACAGATGCCCTTACACGCATCAAATTGTGGGTGTTGGTATCAAGATTTTAACCAGCAAAATAACAAGTTTTGCACACATCACAGGTCGGTGTGGGAGAGAAACAAGCTACTAAAAAATTTAGCACATTTGGTAAATATTGTTTTAGAAAAAATGTGGGTTTTCTTTTTAAAGAAGGGGAAACTAGCTTCTTTTCCTCTCAGGAAAAACAGTTTTGGCTTAGCATTATTTTTCTTTTTTTTAAAAAATCAACCCCCCTTTCCTTAAACAAAGGATGGAATTTAAGGTATTGTTGCAACAGTAGCATTTGCACTTTTGCAAATTAAAAAGTAAGCCATGAACTAACACGTAAAATTGAAAAAAATGTGCAGACTTTTCCTCACTCAGAAACAGAAAAAAATAGTTAAAAGGAAAGGGGGAGAAAGGCTGTTTGAGTCTTTCTGAAGCTCAACTTGGAAGGAAGCAAAACACAGATCTTGAAACACAATGGATCAATCAGTCCTCTGAAGAACTGAGAATCTCCACTCCAGAAGTGGGGGGGGGGAAGTTGTGGAGCCCCAAACTTCCTATTGCTGAATTTCATAACTCCACAAGTTTCCAAATCTTTTTTTTAGTGGCAGAATCTGAATTGGGCAAGAAAAAAAGGAGGAAAATAGATTTCAGTTGTGCCTTAATTGCCTTCTACAGGTGAGTGGTGGGTTGCGAGTATGTTTTATATAAAGTTTAAAAAAACAACTCTGAAGGTAGAATCCCATCCAAGAATAGTTACTAGCAGAAAAGTTTGGATGTAACAACACAAAGGGATACTTAATTCATTTCTTTCGACTAGGACAATACTTTCTGGCAAGGCAATCTCTCTCATTCACATATTCATACCCCATTGTTTAAAATATCCCCAACAGAGCTGGGGGAACATTCCAAGAGATTCCAAGCTATTTAATGTCCCTGAACCCCAAAACACAGACAGTTATCCACTCAAACTCACATACTCTGGACTTGATTCAAAAATTTCCGTACCTGTTTCTTGGCTGGGTAGCTGCTGATCCCGGAAAGGTCCATACTGCCTATATGAAGTGCTGTAAGGATAGTCAGATTTGGGGGAGTAGGTCCCCGTCGTTCCCATCCCATTGAAGTTAAATTGGGGGTGGTATGCATAGGGATTCATAGGCTGAGTATAAGGTTGGCTGGGGTAATATTCATGCTGCTGAGTATGTCCGGTGCTGTAGTATCCCAGGTCAGTGATGGACGATTCCGGAAGCGTAGGGGAGTCCTTGGTGCCTGCATGGCAACTGATTGAGCTGGAAATGTCAGTCAAAATGTTGCTAATCTTCTTATCGAAGGGTCCACTCATGATGAGAGGAGTTCGCTAGTGAAAGGTCCACAGCTTGACGCAGAAAACCAAAGAACTAACTAACTGGAGCAAATCCTTTCCACCTTCACGTCCTGTTGAGTAGTCTTACTCAGCCATGGTTTCAGGAATGGTTGCAGTTGCTTCTTCTGCTCCGCTCTGCTGCCGCCGCTGCTCTTGCTACTACCGTCCTCTAGAGAAAATGTGTAAGAAATCCAAACGAGCAAGCTTGCTTAAACCCTCTAATTAAGGCGCAGAGAAGGGTGGATGCTGCATTCCGATTGGCTCCAGAAATATTGCCTTCAAGGCAAAAACATGCTCTTCCCCTCCCTCCCTCCGTCTCTTTCTATCTCTCTATACTTTTTTTTTTAAAGAATGGGTTAGAAAATAACTTCGTTCCCACCTCTACCCGTGCAAGCACCCCTTTCTCCTTCTTCTCCTGAGAACGTGAAACTCCTTGAGGGAGCCAGATGCCAATAGTGGGGGGTTCTCTTCATCTCCCCTCCTTATTTGGGGGAAAGGGTTTAACAGGACGGCTGGGGGAAGTCTATATTGAAATGGGGAGAGAAATGGAGAAATTCGCTCGTCGGTGTGCTGAGAAGCATATTTTGTTCATCTACTTTAAAGTGCATTTCAGATTTAGGAACTGACAAATATTTTCATTTGTAGGTGGCCTACTTCCAGAAGACCTGTCTGGGGTTTCTAAAATCACACACACAAACACACACACAAACACAAATAGGACATTATATTTCTTTTTTAAAAATCCAAGTAAAATAGCCGTTCTTTTGCATCCCCGTAACACTTGATTATGCAACAATTATTCATTTGGGAAGCATCGTATAAATCTTCACTAGCCCCCACCCCAACAAAAGAAAATAGATTTTTAAAAAGTTAAAATTATTTTTTACTACATTGTGCTAGGAGCAATGGAATGCAATTTAATTATTTGCTGGGTTCTATAGGACTTCCATCATAATAAACTTTTAACATTGGATCTTGGGAAACATGTTCCCCCATTTCTTAACCACTCCTTAGGTAGACCACAGTGTTACAGACAACTAACAAAATCAAGATATAACACACTCAGGAAATTCTTGGCTAAGTTTGAATGTGATGTTCATGTTGTGACCATTGCATTACCCTGGTGTAATACAAATGGAAGATAGATGGATGGCTGGATAGATAAATAGATAGGTAGATAGATAGATAGATAGATAG
>JANHFQ010002589.1:299170-310672 GCA_032468035.1 Aparallactus werneri
AGAGAGAATTCAGTATTTTTATTTTTATTTTTGTAATTTTTTAGTACCTTATTCTGAAAATTAAGATTAAAAAGGTCCTTCTCTTCCAACTGCTTGATGTTGTCTCCTAAGAAGAATTTCTGGAGAGGCTGTGTATGGCCTGTTAGTGTACTATCAGCTAAAAACTCTCATAATTATTTGTCATGCTGGCTTGGACTGTAGGAAGCCCCCATGTTTGGAGGACTGCAGGATCCCCTTTCTTTCAATAGAACCAGAGCTGTGTTGTTTAGTAATCTTGTATGCATTTCCATGGAGGTAAGCTTCTCCGAACTGAATGGGCCTTACTTTCAAATACAGTAAATATTTAAAGATTGTATTCTTTTCCTCTGGATTATTTCTCATGGCTGAGCTAATGGTTAACTTCAAAAGTTATCCTTGATGTTTAGCTTGTTTCTTCCTTCCTACATTACTTGTTTGTTTGATTCATTCATTGTTCAAAGATGCCCTGCCTTGCTGTGTTCCTGAAATTTATTTGTAAATAACTTCTTAGTACTACCTGTTCCTTGTCTGAGACTTTCTAGATACAATTTTCTTAAGTTCAGAGGATAAATGAGGAAATATATATGTGAGAAATTCCTTTTTATCAGAGACAGAAATGTGGATACCCTGCAGGGAAAATAGGCATATAAAGTTTCATTTTACTTCAGCACAGAAGAATTATTAAGAGAAATCCTTTTGCCGTATCACACACAGGCAGATAAAACAAACCAAATATAGATAGTCCAAGAATAACAGATCTAGTTTGTTGTGGCCAAACAAACCAGGATTGTATATTATGTTACATGGGGTTGATTAGCTTCCTAATGCTGCACCTACACTCTTTAATTAACTTTAATGTTGAATTTTAATTATATTTGCCTCTTAAATTTTATATACAATTTTAATGCCTTTAATATTTTATTTGTACATTGATCAGAGTCCTTTTCTGAGTGAGATGGACAGTGTGGTTACACTAAAATGCATCCTAATGTAATGCTAGGCTGTCTCTCCTTGATGTCATAGGTGGAAATGTAATCTTTGCCATTGTGGTGATATGCAGACAACAACATATATGAACACTTGTCCCATCAGGATACATTTGAGGACTGCATGATAGCACGAAAGAATACAATTAATGTTGCTAGAATCTGGGTAAGATCTGTTTAATTTGTACATAGTTTAATCTTGTATCTTATATTTAAAATTTTATGTCATATAGTATGCCTTATTTTAATTGCAATGCTTCTGACACAAATAAACAAACTGATGTCATGATAAACTACTTCTGCCTATTTGCCTTTCCCATTCCAGCAAGTAGCAAAAATACAATGGAATCTATTGTGGTTTAATAAACCAGGATTTCTCGACTGGAGAGCTACCTTCTGTTTCAGAAGGGGTGCCCCATGGAAACCATGTTTAATACAGGGATGGCCAATCTATAGACCTCTGACCTAGATGCAGTCTCTGAACACCATTAGCTCCTCACCCCTACCTTCCCCTGCCATTCTGAGGCAGGAAATTTATAGAAACTGCCACATAGGCCTTAATTCAAGGTCAGTCATAGTTCAAATAAAACAACAAAGAAAGGTAAATATCTCACCCTTCCCAGCCCTCAAGAATCCCAAAATGGGGGAAACAATTTTTTTTGAAGTTGCTCACATTGCAAAATATAACCTTACCCACTTTGTATCATTGTGAGGAGTGCCCTCAGCCATGATTTTAAAAAAAATCAAAATGGCAGCCACACCTGATGGATGCTCCAACCACTTTTTTAATGTGCATCATCATGTGCAAACTACATAAAAATGAGTGGAGTTTTGTCCTGGTCTCCATCTTGACTTTTTAAACCATAACCTTCAGACAATCCTACAAGTATGGCCACATGCTACAACAGAAATATTAAAATGGGAGAGGGATAATCAAATTAACAGAATGAAACCTTTTTTACAAACAATTTTATCCTAAATTTTGAGCAATACAGTCTGACAACCACCAGGAGGCAGAAATAAACAATGCAATGCAATTTTCAAGATATTATATCCCTATATATTTGTCCAGAAAAGTTCATCTTTGACACAACATACTGAAATGCATTCTGGAGAATATAGCACAATGCTATGAGATTCTACCCAGATTTTGTGGGCTCTTGTGAACTCTTTGTTGTGGCTATTATAGCACAGGGCACACAGCACTGTGGACAAAGCAGATTTCCAAGACTAACATATTTTTGCTCCATCAAAAGTTGTAGTAACTGAAATTCAAAGGGTGGCAATGTTAGTTTATTATCTTCCCTTTGCACAGGAAACTTAGAATGTTCATATGAGGATAAGAGATGTTCAACTTTCATGCCACAACTAAGAAACTAGAGAGGACACTGTAACAATATGGGTGGGGGAGGCAGCAAAACTGTATTTTATCCAAACTGACCTATCATCTCTGAACCACACTGAGGAAACCCTGATGAAGCAGCCGGTGACCTGCCATAGAGGGAGTGCATGGGTGCACGGGTCCAGATTAGCAGATGGTGGGGACAGTGGGGGCCCTCCCAGTGGTCTAATGGATGAGAGCAAAATAGCTGGTCGCAAAATGAACAAACCAAGTAAACCGGGCTGTAAACCAGCTAAAATAGATTTGAAAGCCAAACAAGAGAGAAACTGGCAGAGCACAAGGGAATGCAGAGTGAGGAAGAAACTGAGGTACCAGTATCTGGAAGAGCTGGTTTCAAGTCGAGAAGAAGCCATCTGTGCTATTAGAGAAGAACTGGAAAAGTACAAGCAGTGGTGCAAGGCAATGGACCAAGGAAAAATCTCATCTGAAATTAAAGCCCTTCTGAGTCGAGAAGAGCAGAATAGACCTCAGCAGAATGTAGGCAAGATGACTAAAGCCATAAAAAGTGATGCCAACAGCCACAGTTCCTGGTAAAGGTCAGCCCAAGCAGACTGAAACCAATATTTTTTTAAAGATGATTTTTTTTAAAATCAGTAATCCATGGACATAATGTGAAGTTGCTAATTCTTGGTCATATCAACAGTTCAATAACATCAACTATTCAGTTGTAGTGCAACTGGAGTTTGAACTGACTTTCAAAGTTTTCAAGAAACTCTTTCTATCCCAACAGAGTTTGGATGTGCTAAAGACAGGTGGAGGGTTTTAGAAATATTCAACCTACCAAATGATTTAACCATTTAATAGATATTCTCCCAAAAGCTTAACTTGGAATCAACATTATAAATAATAAAAACCAGGTGCTTCTTTCTACCTGTTCCTTTCTTGATTGAACAGCTGCTTTATTTTCAACAAACAGCTGCAGGCATGTAGCTACCGTACTTTAAAAGATGTTTTGTTTGCTCCACAAGGGGGTTGTATATTGCCAAAACGTGATCTCTAATAAAGAGATTTCATCACTACCCGTTTAGAAGGGAAATATAAGTGGGCTCCTGGCAGGGCTGAGAATTATCCAAATATATAGCAGTCGAGAATGAACACCACATAAGTAGATTTTGTCTAATGCTGATGCTCCTATTTATAAGCACTGTGTTGGTTCTTACTTGGTCATCATGTACAGAGGTTAGTTGTTGAAACTAATGAGGGTTAATTAAGCAATTGACTTAAGAACCATTGATCTGAACACTTATACTTGAAGCCAACACACAGCTGATAATTACAAAATTGAAACCAGTAATGTAGTTTGTTTTAGTGCTGGCAAAGATAGAGATGTGGCAATCTGGAGAAGAGCTTTCAGGGAGTCCTTTGATTAAGCTCCATTCTGCTATCAGTTTCTCTGGAGTGGGGAAGCAAAGAGTATGACCTATTAGCTTTCTCAGTGCATAAAGAGGGCATTCCTCCATGCACTTCAGGATCTTTTTTTCCTTGCTTATAGGGCAGATGGGAAAAATACTGTAGTTGATCCTTGTTTTCCCCCAAAGGGCGAGTTTCAAGGCAGTTAAACCACAGGCACTCTTGTTGATGTTCCAGGTGGGTAGCTGAGGGGAAGAAGAATGCACTGTCAGGGAGGGGCATTGTAAGGGGGGGGGGATGAGATAATAAAGACCCAAACAAAAACAATACCACAAAGAAAATAAGAGAGCCCAGAGAAAACCAGCATTGTTGCACAAAAAGCTGTTTGACAAATGTAAAAGGGGGCACATAATTAAAACAGCAAATAGTCCAAATTTATAAGAATAGGGTCAAGAAGAACGAATTAAGAATGAATGAATCAAAACTGGCAACAAATACTAAAAATAACAAAAAAGATTATTTCAACATGTAAAGAACAAGAAGGAAATGTTAGGTATACTTATGGGAGAAGATGGCAAGAGGTGACAAGCAGCAGGGAGAAAGCAAAACTGTTTAATTTTTCTTTTGCACCTATCCTTTGCATCCAACCTATCAAAATCAACACAGTGGGAGACAGAACAGGTATGCAAGTCAAAATAGGTAAGAAAATACCTATCCTCCTAGGATAAATTTCAAATCATTGGGACCGGGTGGTTTACATCCCAGGAGTTTGAAGAAGCTGGCAGATGTGATCTTGGAACCACTAAATGAAATCTTTCAGAGCTCCTGGTACATGAAACTGCCAGAGGATTGGAAAAAAACCAATGTGGTCCCAATCCTTTAAAAGGGGGAAAATGGGTCCAGGAAACTACAGAACGATCAGCTTGACATAAATACCTGAAAAAAATCCTGGAAAATATATTCAGGTAGCAGATTTGTGAGCACCTAGAAAGAAAACAAGGTGATTACTAGAAGCTAGCATGAGTTTGTTTAAAGCAGGTCATGCCAAACAAATTATTGTCTTTTTGATAAAGTGAGTAAATTAGTGGATCAAGGAAGTACTGTGGATATAATAGACATCAGTAAGACATTCAATAAAGTAGACCACAGTCTACTTCTTGGTAAAATAGAATAATGTGGGATATACTAGACTAGACTACTACCAAATGGATTTGCAGTTGGCTGACCAACTGCATTCAGTGTATGGTCCTCAATGTCTCATTGCCTCATATCTATATGAAGGGCAGCATGCAGGGATTACCTCAAAGTTCTGCCTTGGGTCTAGTGCTCTTCAACATCTTCATAAATGATTTAGCTGAGCGGACTGAAGCACATTCATCAAATTTGCAGACTACACCAAGTTGGGGGAAATTGCTAACAGTTTGGAAGATAGACTTAAGATTCAGAAGAATCTTGACAGACCTGAGCATTGGGCCCTATCCAACAAGATGTAATTCAGTAGTGAGAAAAGTAAGGTCCAGGAAAAATGAAATGCACAGGTAGAAAAACTGCCCATGAGAGGAATCTAGTAGACCACTGCTTAAGTGTGAATCATCAGGTCCAAGGCTGCATTAACAGAGGAGCAGCAGCAAGATCACAAGTGAGGCCACTATACTGCACAAGTGAAACCACATTGGGAAAATTGTATCATTATGACACAAAAAAGATACTAAAGTGCAGAAAAGAACAGCAAAGATGATAAAGGGTATGGAGGCTAAATCATACGCTGAATAGTGCGAAGGGAACTAGGTATATTTAGCCTAACAAAGAGAAGGCTTACAAGTGACATGATAGTCATCTTCCAAAATTTAATATCTTATAACCACTACAACTATATCGCCCCACAATCTCATTTGGTTTATTCTAGGAAGTTCAGCTATAGATTATAGTAGATTACTACATTATCTGGCACTGTAAGCCCTTCAAGGTAGACCACAATAGGAAACCAGCATTACAAGTGCTAATAATACCGTACCACCTATAAGTTGCAGTAACAGAGTTTTACAAAACTTACAACTTATCAGGTAGCCCACCCAAGAAACACAACCAGATAAATTAATTCCATTGTAGTGCAAGGCTATGTTAGTAGAATCTTACAAGTCTGAAAGTATAAATCTCCAGCTGGACTGTAAAAGTCTGAGAACTTGGAGAGGAAAAAGGTCCCTTCTGAGCTTCTTCTTCTGTCCTCCACTCAGTGGTGGCCTGTGCTATCTTTTATCTGACAGTTCCCTAGGTAGCAGCTCTTTGCCCACATAGTATACAAAATCTGAATGTGCGTCCCTCTCCCACTCTTTATCTTTGTGAGAATTAGGGAGAGTCTTGTTGAAATCACTTCAAGTTACATACTGTATCTACCTTAGACTCATATTTTCTTTATCTCATTGTTGTCTTGGTTGCAACTCTTCCTCCTGTTCTTCAAGGTCATTCCTACTTCCCACTAAGTTCACTAAGTTAACTTTGCTGAGCTTAAGGTTCTGGTGATCTACCATTCAAGTTAAGGCTTGAATGGTAGATCACCAGGATATCCTAGGAAGGCATCAAAAAGAATCCTGGAAGAAGACAATGCCAAACCATTTCTCTCATGCTGACAAGAATAATAGACAAATGTGTTCTTTAGCTACAAAGTCACCAGAATGTAATGCTACATTAAAAAGGGGGGGAATCTGCTTGGGAAGTTACCCATTTCCTAACAGTCACTTACCAAAAAGGAAATGATCATATCACAGTGGGGCAAAAGCAAACAGACCATATTATGGCCTAGCAAAGAGCATGACTCCATTCTTTGAACTAAGGGAAGAGAGCACATTAGAAACTGAGCTAAAGCAACAATACTCTTATTCAGATCCCCCTGGCAAAATATACTTGACTCACCTTTCTTCCCCACCACAGGTACCTGCTCATTCATCTAAAACATCTAGTGATGAATACTTAAATATGAGCCTGCAGTGCTTAGAGCTAGAAGTATTGGTACCACTTTATAAAACCTTAGTAAGACCCCACCTGGAAAACTGCATCCAGTTTTGGTCACCACATTACAAAAAAAGATGTTGAGACTTTGGAAAAATTACTTTGGAGAAGAGAACTAAGATGATCAAAGGCCTGGAAACTAAAGCATATGAAGTATAGCTGCAAGATTTGGCTTTGGCTAAGCTAGAGAAAAGAAGACTAGGGGTGACATGATAGCAGTATTCCAGTATTTGAGGGGACTGCCACAAAGAAGAAGGAGTCAACTTAGTTTCAAAGCCCCAGAGGGCAGTAAAAGAAACAATGGATAGAAACTAATCAAGGAGAGAAGCAATATGGAATTAAGGAGAAACTTCCTAACAGCAAGAAAAAATTAACCAGTGGAACAGCTTGCCTTCACAGTTGTGGGTGCTTCATCGCTGGAAATTTTAAAGAAGAGACTGGATAGTCACTTGTCTGAAATGCTATAGGGTTTCCTGCTCAAGCAGGAGGTTGGAAGATCTGCCTTCCACCTCTATTCTAGTCAATGTTAGAAACAAATTAAAGGGATACAGAGAGAGGATTCCTATGGTTTTTCCATGTTCAGAGGTAGCTGGGAGGGAAAGCTGAGAATCTATAACAGCAGCACATGGAACCTGTAGCCCTCCAGAGACTGCTAAAGTACAACTCCTAGCAACTTTCATTGTTGCCCATGTGGCTGAAGCTGCTAGGAGTTTTAATTTAACAGCCTCTGAAAAGCCCAAATTCCCCTCCCTTGTAGTAGAATTCCTAAGAATAAACATGAACTAACCTCAGTCTAGTTTTTCTTTTTTCTTTTTTTTTTCAAGTGGTGCTACATTGGTAGGCATTAGTAGGCTGCTCTTCTTCCATCACCAGCCCTGTTCCTTGCACTAGGTGGTATCATGGGGGCTGGTGAGGGTCTCCATATCTTTGCTGTGGGCTCTTCTGGCTTTTGAATCAGCTGTCACATTCCTGGAATTCCAGCTGTGCTGGTGAGGGAAATCTGGAGAATGTTTAATTTTGAGAACACTGCCTCCATCCCTATTCTTCACATTCACACCTAATGTTTAACCAGAGTTGAAGTAAAGCAGAAATATTGCTGGTTAGTCATATCCTTTCTCCTGGCTGATCAGAACTGCTGCAGTTGTAAACCAGAATAACTGATTAAAACTAAGTCTAGGTGAAATATTTCCAAGATTTGTCTTATCACTAAACTAAGAACTCCCAACCAAGCCCAATTAAAATCTGTCAGATATTAATCTAACTTCCAATCTGTTTGCAACTGTAATTGTAGCACATTCAGCAACAAGAGAGATAAATGTTTAGTGGTGGATTTATTTTTTTTGCTGAAAGTGTTTGTTACTGATGGTGATGTAGTAATAGTATGACTATAGAATCAGTATTATTTAGGGGTCCTAGGTTGGATCTTAGCATGGTGCCTTGATTTTCCCTTGGCAAGCCCCGGTGTTTCTTTGTTTTATTCCCCAAGACTTTATCCATCGAGAAGAGAAGCACAATCATTTCAGAAGTATTGAGAGCTTCATCAGGGGTTGGCTTTCAGATGTCATAACAGAAAAATGATTTTTTAAATGTGGATGTGGAGAAAGTATTCTATAATGACTGGAGATTTCTATAGTTTTAATAATGACTTAAGATTTGAATAATATACCTGCTTCAGCACAATTGTGCTGTTTCCCCTAGCAGTTAATATTTTATAAATTCACCCTTCCGCAACTTGGCTTCGAGGTACAGGTAGTCCTCAACTTACAACCATTCATTTGGCAACCTTTGATTCTCGTACTTACAACCATCAAAGCATCCTCATAGTCACATGATTAAACTCAGGCACTTGAGAACCAGGATGTCTTTACAATAGT
This sequence comes from Aparallactus werneri, assembly GCA_032468035.1. Classification (NCBI taxonomy): domain Eukaryota; kingdom Metazoa; phylum Chordata; class Lepidosauria; order Squamata; family Lamprophiidae; genus Aparallactus; species Aparallactus werneri. The sequence goes on from JANHFQ010002589.1 coordinate 307,807, forward strand.
TACAACTTTTTGGGGTCATGTAATCACCATTTGCAACCTTCCCAGCTAGCTTAACAATCGCATGGTTCACTTAACTGCAGTGATTTGCTTAACAACCATGGCAAAAATATTAAAATCTCACATAACAAAAATCTTGCTTAACAACTTAAATTCTACTCCCAATTGTAAACTGAGGGCTACCTGTCTGTTGAAGTCCTACTCCTATCCCCTCTAGCAATCCTAACCCAAGAACAGCTGTCTGGGAGAGCTACTGTAAATATATAACTGCCAACTGTGTTTACATACAGTTTATTTCTTCAAAGAGGAAAATAAAGGAATTCATTTCTCTAGCAGCCATAGTGACATTATACATATCAAGTTATCATGCAGATAGGACAAATTATATAATAAATAATTATATAACACAAATTATTATATATCATGGAATACAGTACATAATTCATGTCATTTGCCCGATGACATCCTGATAATATGTGACATCTCTTCCCTCTCCCCAAGGATGCCTGGACCCATGGCTGTTGTAAAGTAACCCATAAGTCAGTGTCCTTAACTAGCAAAAAGACACTATTCATTTACAGGGGAAAGATATGGTGGGACATCATTTCATTCATTCATTTATTGGACTTCAAGATTTACAAAAGTTCAAATAAAGTTTTTTTTGGGGGGTGGACTTAAAAAGGAAACTTTCTTTAGTCCCAATCACTAAGAAGGAAAGAACACACCCATTGGGTTCAGAGGGCTAATTGATGGAAGGAAGAGGATGGAATGGAGTATCATGCAAAAGGGTCAGGACCTTGGTGTGAGAGCCATGCATGATATCTTTTCAAATTTTACTTCATACTACAGAAATGAAGGAGTCTTTTCTACCTATTATACATAGGAGGAGTGTCAAATTCACATTGTCATGGCGGCGTCACATGACGTACTGGGACTTTCCCCCCCTTCGCTAAACTGGGTGTGGGCATGGCCAGCGTGTGACGCATCCAGCCCACAGGCCAGGAGTTTGATAACCCTGGTATATAGTATTTGAACTCTTCCCTGCACTGATCTCTGAACTGACCCTATTAATATTAATAATGAGAATCCAAACCTTAACAAGATTTGTAAATATAAAGTTTAACTTTTGTTCGTTCAGGGGTTGCAATTCTGCCCAATCCAGAATATAATTGTACACATGCATTGAGCCAGAGATTATCTGGGAGATATGGCTCAAGCATGTATAGAACAGACTGAAATTCAATTGAGTTCAATCTTTTATTCCCTTACATTTAATTGAAAGAATCTTGCCAAACAAATGATATAAGCTTCTAAATTACTAGATACATCCTGGGAGATTCAAGAGAGTGGCTTCCTTGAACCTCTTCCCAATTCCCCATCTATGTAGTCTGTTAATCTAAGCCTCTCTGTGACTTGCCAAAAAGTGCACATTGCATCAGGAGTAGACCATGAATTCCTAAACTTTACTGAAATCTGATTCCAGTGGTACGAATCAAGAAGGCTCCAACAGAAAGAAGAATCACTGTTCCTTTTTTTTAAAAAAGTTCAAAAATACCCCTAAATTTTAGAGTAACTGTTGGGGGGGGGAAGCTTAAAGACCATTGTTTACAGACCCAACACACAATTTTTCCATTCCAAATGTCAACAGTTCCAAAGAAAACCATCCCAAAAAGCAACATATCCAATTTAGATACTGTAAATATAACATAAATATAAAAATATAAAAAATATAAACATAAATATTAAACACTAAAATATATTTCAGTCTTCCGCTGTAAAGTAGAATATGGGCCCAATGTTTCTCAACTTTGTAAGATGTGTGGACTTTGTGGACTTCATCTAGAATTCTGAGAATTCAGTCCATGCCTCTTAAGACTGTCAAAGTTGAGAGACACTGCATGTCCATCCTGTCTCCATTTCTGACATTGTATTGTATTTTCTTGATCAACTGAGCAGCAATGTCCTAAATTCTAGAAATTAGTGAAAACAGGCTTTGTCAGACTTCTTGTATGCCCCTATTACTCAAACCTACTCTTCCATTGTATGTTCACTGAAGCAAAGAGGCAAGTATTTTGGTTAATAGACAGTCATGCTCAGTGGAAAGAAAGCATGTAGAGAGAGGAACATCAAATTAGGAACATGAATTTCATGTTCTTGAAGTTGTTGCTCACATAAAAGAAAAGGAAAATAAATTTTAATTAAGAAATAACATAGTGATGAAAAATCCTGAATTACTTAAGCCTACCTTTAGCCAAGAGCTTGTAATATGCTCTTCTTCATCATATAGGTAGCCCTCATTTAATGATAGACTTCCCTAGAGATTTTGACCCAATTTTGAAGTTCCAATGGTTGCCTTTCTCCCATAGTCATATGGTCACATTTTGGGTGCTGGGTTTGCATTTACAGAATGAAGTGTCCCATCACATGACAATAATTTTAGCAGTTTGCCATTTTCCAGCATTTACTTCTGGTTTCCAGCCAAAAAAAATGCCCATTGGGGAAAACAAGTTTAATGACCACTGCATTTGCTTAATGATTATGGCTTAATTACTTAATATACTTAATTACTGCTACAAAAAAAAGTTCACAAAATCGATAGCTGATTTTATGAACCTGATAGCTCACTTAACAAATGCCATGATATACAATCATAATACCAGGTTCAATTACAGTTGTAAGTTGAGGACTACCTTTTCAGAGAGTATAAATAAGCTGCAAACCTAACTGTAGAAGTCAAAGATGGAAGAAAATGAAGACAACCCTGAGAACATCTGTCAAAATATTAGGACACTAGCTGATTACCCGGCGTTGCCCATGAATTTTTTTGTGGGAATGCATTATTTTAAGGGGAAAATAAATGTTAGAAATG
>JANHFQ010002589.1:360566-375644 GCA_032468035.1 Aparallactus werneri
GCTGGATGGAGTCACTGAAGCAGTTGGTGCAAGCTTAAATGGACTCCGGGGGATGGTAGAGGACAGGAAGACCTGGAAGAACGTTGTCCATGGGGCCGCGATGGGTCGATCACGACTTCGCAACTAACAACAACAAGGGAATGTTTGTTGGGTTTTCTTCATCTGGTGCTAAAACAACTTGTGGGTTGGGCACAGGTTTAGATGAAGAGAAAAGATGGATCTCAGTAGAATAGTACTTGCCTGGGTTCAGTCCTAGGCATACCCAAGCATGAGTAGGGAAAGATAGTTGGGCTCATCCACTGCACTGAGCTGTAATTTGTAATGTGTATTAGCATAGTGTTGCCAGTTGTGCTTTGTAATCCACTTTTCCTGCTTTGTGCCTTTGTTATTCCAGCTAGCTTAGAATATCAGATGAATAGTCTGATTCTGAATTTGCTGGATTGATGGAAATGTGTCATGTGCAAGGAAGCAACAGGAACTGCTTTGAATCTGGCACAGAAAAGTGGTTAGAAAGGCAACATTCTGCTCTACTCTGATACTTCTTATTTTTTTAATTTTTAATATTACATTTCTTGTTTTGCCATCCTGCAGTTTGAGGCATTACAGTCCTGCCTGGCTAGGTGAGGCCTGCTGAAGCATGTAGAACCTGAGCCAGAACAGGAAATAACTGCAGAAGATTTCAATGAGGATATAATTACGAAGCTACCAAATTAGTACAAAGTCATTAACCCTCTTTGCTGCCTCCTATATTATTGGAAGATAGGCTGATTTGGGTTCATGGCTCTCCCCTAATAATTTCAATTTGTGGCAACCAAAGCAGCCAAGAAATTGAACTATTTAGAAATTGAAAATACAACAGAATGCTTCCAGGACAAGGTGGATCTTGAAGAGGTGAAGTATCATTGGCAGGAAGAGCTGACCCCTACCACAACAGCAAAAAGGCTGGAGGGATAAAGAACTTGATCCTATTTCCCCAAGGCAGGAAGTGGTGCAAAGGATGCCTGATAGAGTGAGGGAAGCCCTGGGAGGCCCAGTGCAGGCCATGTGTGAGCTGAGAGGTGCTGCAATGCAGGCCTGATATCCTGTGCCCTCTTAAAGGCCTATACTGTTGCTTTATTTCATTATTTCTTATTTATTTTATTGGATTTCTATGCCGCCCTTCTCCCGAAGGACTCAGGGTGGCGTGCATCATAAAAACATACAATACAAAAGTTAAAAATCAATTAAACCAATATCCAATAAAATACGAATTTTGTTTAAAATTTAAACGTGTGAGAAAAACAATTAAAAGTTTTTAAAAGTATAAAAAATTTAAATAATTTAAAAGGCCCGACGTGGTTAGCTCCAATCCACTTTACAACTGCATAGCCAGGATTGTGGTTATTAAATGAGGTAATTACATCATTTAACAACCCAATGTCTTACATCTATATTTACAGGCTCAATTGTGGTTGTAAGTGGAGGACTACCTGCACAAAGGTTATCCGTGGAAACCACATGGCCTCCAAGAAAATGAATGGTCCTTGCTTTCCTGGTATAGGTAAAGAAGCAAAGAGGATCATCAATCTGGGGAGTTTGGTAAGCACAATTATGCCATCATGTGTGGCCACATGTGGAGGATAGATTTTAATCCAGAAAGGAATCATATCAACCGTCTTCACTTCTAGTTGGAATACGTACTGTATAAGAGTCCATCAGCTTAAGACTGCAGCATGGAAAAGACTGAAACATTGTTAGGGCTGAAATAGAAGTAGCATTCTGTGAGTGATTCTGTAATTGTCTGCCAAATATTGATATAGGCAGTTATAGAGATAGATAGGTTTAAGTTAATACAGATAGATACCGACCCCTATTGGAACCTTTGCTCAGCTGCTGTTGTTGAATGCCAAATCAACGTGTAACTGTTCTGTCCTTATCCATGGTCTTATCTTGGATGAGACTGCCACCCTGGTACGATTTACAGAAACCTACTTGGCCTAAAGGGGGTGATTCCCTTTTCAGAAATGTGTCGCACACTCGGTATGCCATGTAGTATGGCCACATAACACCTCTGCTTCATAAATTATATTGGTTGCCAGTTTGCTTCCGTGTACAATTCAATATCCAGGTTGTTACCTATAAAATTCTACTTGGTATAGGGCCAAGTTATTTAAGGAGCCACCTACCTCCCAAAACATCTGCCCCACCAATTTAGTCTGGAGTACTCTGATTTCCTACGATTAAACATTGTCCTTTATCAGAACCCCAGAAGCTCACCTTCTCTGTAGCCACATCTGCCCTCTGGAATCATGTAGGAACATCTGCCTTCAAGTTCCCCTGAGATCTAGGTGGCTTCTACTCTGCTGTTGTTGGAAAGGCCTTGAAGATCTGTTTTTTGCCCAGGTCTTTGATAAGGGAGAATGAACAAGCTTTGCTTTGTCCTTATCCAAGTTATCATTTTTGCCATATTTCATTTATTTATTCTTTGATGTAATGGTTAAGGTGTTGACCAAGACATGAAGAGACTAGGAGCTATTTATAGGAAATAAAGGTGGGATAAAAATCAAATCAATTATACAAATATCCAGCTTTAAATTTAATGCTATGATTAGTTGCATAGTCAGCAGATTTAAACTGGATCTGCATTTTTATTCACTTACTGATTCCTTCACAAAGATCTGGATAGGCAGATATTGGTTAATGGTATTAAAGGTATTCACAAGATGTAAGTTATCACTGTGGTTGATTGCATGGTCAGCCAGATGTTTGGCATTTTTGTCCCTCTATTGATTATTACAGTGCTGTGCGGTTAATCTACAGTTACATTCACAGTTTAAGCTTGAGGGAAACTTAATCATTCAAATCTTAACCAAAATCCTAACATTTATTAAGGTAGCATCTAAGAATACAGGCAGTCCAAAGCAGGGTAGTTATTGTAAAATTGGGGTGTTCTGATCTGATAAACTCAGTATTTCCAGATATCAAGGGTTCATACCAAGGTCTCCAATCACAGTTGGTATAATAATGGATTTCTTTCTCCAAAAGTATTCAATCTGTAAGTCCTATATTTGGTCATTTTCCCATTGTTTTTCCTCAATCATAGCATTACCTAGAATAACAACATCAATAAATCAATCTTTCCTCCCCCCCCATAACCTGTCATATCATGCAGGTTATGAAGAAGGATCTTATTATTATTTTAAAATCATTGTTATGGTATTTGGGCAGATCCCCGTTAAACCAAGGAAAACACAATAGTAAGTTTAAAATAAGAAGAGTAATTGAGAATCAGGTAGTATACACATTTGATTTAAAAATACATACACAATCATACATAAGATGAACATGCACACATCTACCTGCTACAAAACTCTGGGTTTCTTCTAGTCTTTTAATAATCATTGCTTATTCATGGGTGTTCTTATTTTGCCCTTGTAAAGCTTTGAAAAATTTAGAGATTTTTAACTTTCAGGAGTTTGACCTGAAAATCTCTTTGTTTTGGATTGGGCGGTTTTAATAATTACATTCTTCTCGTGTTTCTCTATCATGCTTCCTTTCACTCCATCCCTTCCTTTCTTGAATAGACACACACATTTCCATGACTTTTGCTCTTGATGTTTTATTTTACACTATGTCATCTGCTGCGGTTAAATGTTTTGGCATATTTTTACTTGTTTCTGTCTAACATAATATAAAAACTTTGCCCACAGTGTTGAAAAGATACAGCTGTGTTTTCTGGAATGCAAGGGAACATGCATTCCAGCTACTTTTGTACTTAGATGAAAGTCATATTTTGTTAATATAGAAGAAGCTACGTACGTACAGAAACAAAACTTTATCTGCTGGCAGCCCATCAAATGTGTAAATACTATAATCTTCAGAATTTCACAGCTGGGGTGCCAGGTAGGATTTTGGGATCTGTAGCCAAAATATAGTTGAAAGGCCATAATTTAGAAAAAATGGACTAGGCTGATTTTGGGTATGTCTGATCAAGTATGATAGCAGGTTAAGTGCTAAATTAGAAGAATTTATGTTTTGGAAACTCAAATATCAGTGCCTAATATTATGCATGGTTAGCCAAGATTTTTCATGATACACATAGTATAGGTCAAGTCTACCCTCGGTTTGTTATAGACTACTTAATCATGATGGTGGATACAGGAGATTAACTGGTTTGTATTGAAAACTAAGTCATAATCAGTGGCTTCACACTGTATAATCAGAAATGAAGCAGAATAGAGATGAGCACTTTATGAACAAATCAGTTTGTGTGTGCTCCAGTGAGCTTTCAAAAGTAATAAAATACAGTAATAAAATATAGTGACTTCGCAAACACTCCTTTTAATCCAAGTCTCGCTCACATTGGCTTATCCTATCTCATAATAGCTATTAAGATCTTGAGGAAAGGCCTTGAGTGGTATAGATTGTTTTGGAGATGGTGCATTGTTAATTATACATTAGGATTTTTTATTTTAAATGTGAACTACTTGGAGCTTTATTTAAGACCAGGAGGGATTAAATATGTTTTTTGAAACAAATGCAAAGAGGAAGAACTATCAGGATATAAGTGGGGCAAGTAGAAAAGGTGTCTTTGACACTAAGTGGTGTTTAATATCCCAAGATGTTCATCCTTGCCTAGAAGTCACATTTTTTTAATTAGATCTCCCCCCTCTCACAAATAACTAGTTTTAACTAGTTGGGCTTCCTCAGTGACATGAGAATGGCATTTTGCACTTTCCAGAAAGCACTCTTCTCTTGTTCCAGAGAACAAGTGGTTCTTAACCACTGAAAAAAAATCTATCGCAATGTTATTTTTTCTCCTGATGTACACTTCCTCCGTATAAAGCCCTGTGACCGCTTGTCACATTTTCTCATGATCACCATCTATACTCAAGAAGATTTATTCATGATAATTACTGGCTCTATCAAATCTTGTCACATTTTCTCATGATCACCATCTATACTCAAGAAGATTTATTCATGATAATTACTGGCTCTATCAAATCACTGAGGGTACCAGAATAGGAACAATGAATATAAAATATACAAATATTTGTTGCTTCGTAACACTATTACGAAGAATCTGTCTTCTATTTCTTGTAATCCAAAATAATATTTCTGCCCTCTCTAGGATTCTTACTGGAGCTCCCCGTGATGTGGCTATCAAGATGGATAATAAAACACGGACAGGTGCTATGTATGCTTGTCCTTTGACTGCAGTTCCCAGTGATTGTACACAGGTGGACTTTCAGGTGAAAAGTATGTAAATGTACAAATGGAAAACTTACCTGAATAGAATGCAATGATCTATAGAAATCAATGCAGGCTAATGATTAGTGATTAGACCAAAATATGAAATATCTTAAGGAAATATAGGCTTGTTTTATTTTGTTACACTAAGTAACAAAAAGTTTGTGGCACTTTTAAGACCAACATCAATCCATAGTAGCTGTAGCATGATTGGCTTCAAATTCATTCTATTTTCGATTTTGTTTTCAGCATTTATGTTCCTTGCAGTTTTGAAGTTGGGCTTCCTTTAGTAGAAGAAAGACTGAGGAAAGTTAATTCTAAAGGACTGATTTGGGTTTAGAATTTGACAGGAAAATGGATTATCACCATCTTTTAAAAGATGATCTATTATTCCCATATCCTATTTCTTATCTGTAAACAAATCCTTAAAGCCCCGTCAATTCAGTCTTTAAGTGAGCAAAATCTATTAAGGGTTATCAGTGATAACAACATGTCTGTTTTAGCCTTGATCAAATAATCTAACTTTATAAAGCTTCCTTTTACTTCTACCACTCTTGATTTTAATCTCTTCAAATAATGTCCTAGCACTTGATTTCCTTTCATTTTTCTTTGACCTTTTTCACCAAATTCTTCAAAGCTTTACAAGTCTCTTTTGTAAATCTGATAGAGGAAAACTATCCAGGTCACTCTCTTGGTTTGTTATTTGTGCATCCTTTTTAATTATTAAAACATCAGTGAATTTACTTTCTATATGTTCCTTGCAGAAAAATAATATCCTTGCAGAAAAATAATATCTTTTCCTATGTCATTCTTATAGCCTGTCATTTTTAAATTCTCTTTCAAATAAGTTTCAATCTTGTCGGTTAAAACATGTTTCTCTTCTTTAACACCTAATAAGCACAATCTATCTATAATGGCAGAAAATCTTAAAATTAACTTCAGGCCTATAGTTCAAAAATATTCTTCAAAATATTTTGCTTCATTTTGTATTTGTAAATTGAATTCCAGTGTTCTTCTTTAATTGTAATCTTTACTTCTAGTTCCCTCTAGTGTCCAATTTTTAGTCTTATAGGTTTTTTTAAATTCAAAACAAAAGCATTTTCCTTTAGGAAGGATCCTTATAATTCCCACATTTGTTTCCATGTGTAGCTTTCTAAAACCAGTCTTTTAAATTATCTAAATATGAATCATTTAATTGCCCTTTTGCTGTTTGTTAAAATATTTTTAAGTACTTAAACTTGTATTTAAAAGTTCTTTAAATAAGAATTGAAGGAAACTCACCTGGTGCTATAAAACCTGTGAATGCAAAACCAGTTCTTATTAGCTGAAAAACAGCGAACAATTTCCAGAAGTGATTAGAAGGAAATATGCAAACCAAAGTGACCTTTGATAAGTTATTAAAATTTTTAGACTTATGATGGAAGTCATTTCTTTCTATATTTTTTTCATTTCTGTCCTATATTATTTTTTTTTCTACTTCTCTATTTTCCTTCTTTGCATCTATTTTTCTTTCTGTGCTTTTATGCTTTTAGTTTGTATTAGTTTTTATTGTTGCAATTGTGATGTTTAATAAAATTACTATAAAAAAGGAAATATGGCAAGAAAGTGGATCTTTTTCTAATCATATTTATCTTTTGGGGGGTTTGCTTTTGTTTTGGCTCCCTGTACTTTTAGGTGATCCACAAAATAATATTGTTGAAGACATGTGGCTGGGGGTGGTGGTAGCAAGCCAACGTAAACCTTATGGTCGAGTAATGGTGAGTATAATATATGTGAGAGGGAGTGATTTCTGCTGCTTTTGAATCCTCTCTTCTGCCTTAAAGTCATCTGTTGAGCTAATGATGTGAATTGGGGAGAATCAGTGGTGTGGGAAACTGGACCAAAAGTGTTATATGTTGTTCAGTTTTCCTATGCTTGTTGTTTATCCCATGTCATTGCTGTAATGCTACACCATTTCCTCCATAACTACTTCAGAATTCTGATGGGGAAAACTATACAAATTTTAATAGAAGCTTGCTGGATCTAACCAAAAGGTTTCCTTTGTGGACAAAGAACTTTGTTTCATTGTGCTTAGATCCCCTTCTACCTGCCCTATATGAGATTACCCTTGAAGTTGACTTGGAAGTTGCAGTTGGTTCAAAATACAGCAGGCAAATTGCTTACAGGAGAAGATAGGTTCAGTAATGTGACTGTTATGTTGAGGTTGCTACTTTGGCTACCAATAGTCTTCCAGGGCCACTCAAAGTGCTGGCTTTAGTTTTTAAAGCCACACATGACTTGGAACCCATGTATTTGCAGAATAGTCTTTTTCAATCAGAACCAGCTTGTGTTGTGCTTTCAATCCCAATAATGTCTATTATACGTTCCTATCATAACATGGTAAAAATAGGATCCCAGAAGTGTACCTTCTTAATGGCAGCCTCCACAGTATAGAATATTTAATCCTGGGATAAAGAGAGCCTAATAAGATTTAGGAACCAAAACTGAGATCTTTTAGGGCAAGTATTCTGAGCCAGTCAGGAGAAGAACCCTTTCTAGGTCTAAGGTAGCTATCTGAGTTCTCAACTTGTCTTAAATAATCTGAGTATAAAGCCCTTCCAAGAAAATACAAAAGAATAAATCTAAGGAGTCCAACATTATTAGTATTGCACTAGCATGTTATCTGACATTGACCTGTGATTTTTTTAAAGGAAGGTATCTCAAGACCAATAACAAATATCTTTAATACGCAAAGTTGAATAGATGAAAATAAAAACACTTCTACCTAGGTCCATGATGTGTGCTCAGTGAGTCAAAATGCAAGCTTCTCCTATCAACTTAGGGATAAGGTGTCAAATTCCATTCATCTGAATGGGGAAATTTGCCTTAGAGGACTATCTGTTTTGTGTCTTCTTACAGTATCACAGAAGCACCTGTCACCATTAAAAATATTCTTCAGACAGGCACCCGGTTCTTGGCTTATCCTTGCCTTTCCTCCCATATGTAATCCACCTCTACTTCTACCTTCTAGGCAATAATCGCTCTTGGTTGTTTTGATCCTCTGCCACATCAGCACCTTTAGAACTTTCAAAAACATTTTCAGGAGGAATTAGCTGAAATTCAAGAAATAGCTCTGGGCAGAGAGAGCAAGATGGTCTTGGAGAACAAGGTGCAGATACCACTTGGGCCAGTTGTCTCCCATGTAACAGAAGATGTCATCTGCAGAATTCCTTTTCAGGGAATCAAACTTTCTCAAGAAATTTGCATAATTGCTCTTCCCTTCTTTTTCCTTTCTTCCCTGGAACTATTTAGTGGATATAGCTGATTCTTGAAATTATTTGTGTAGAAAGAATTCTAGGAATTTCAAATCACAGTTTGAACAGTGTTCAACAAAACTAACATTTATTTTTAGTGACAGTGCATAATCTCTTTATTCCAACAGAAAAGCTTAAGATAATGTTATGGTTATCTCAAGTTTTATTATTATCTGGATTCAATTCCATCTCATATGAATGAAGATTTCCAAGTCAGAAGACTTTTTTCCCTGAGCCATGATATGTTATGGTTTTTTTATTTTATTTAGGATACCGCAAAAATCCAAGCACTGTGATTTTTAAACTCTGGTTTAATACTTAATATGAAGTACAAACTCATATAATTGTGTGTATGATATAGCTAACAAATTTAAAAATGTGTGGGATGTGTAAATCATATAGTGTCTTTCACAGTATCTGGAATTCCTTAGTCTCTTTCATTTCAGACTAAAATCTTGTTTAATTTTATTTTTCAAGGCTTGTGCTCACCGATACACTCGGATTTTTGGCAGTGAACAGCAGAGGCGCATGGTAGGAACATGCTATATCCATAGCAATGACTTGCGTCATCAGGTGAACGATTCGTGGCAAACGTATAATGAGATGTGTGCTGCCAACTCAGACTTGGAGAATACAGGCATGTGCCAAATGGGCATCAGTGGTGGCTTCACAGACAACTTTGTCTATTTTGGAGCTCCGGGAGCTTATCATTGGCAAGGTTTGTGGCTCTAATTGCCTTTCCCTACTTTGTTTTATACCTTTCATGTGTCAAATAGTTTTAAGGCATAATTTAGTTGGAATAAATTTTGATATGAGTTAATGGTTAATCAACCATGTATTATTATTATTATTATTATTGTTGTTGTTGTTGTTATTGTTGTTGCTATAAATGAATGGACTAAGATTCTTAAAATTAAATATATTTGCTTGGAAAAAGGAGGGTACTAAGCACAGTTAACTAAATAAACATTGACTGAAATGTTGATTTTTCTCCTACTCCAAGATAAACTGCTAGTACAGCTCTACAAGTAAGGACTTCTTTCAAATGTCATCTTTCACATCCTTTTCCTATTTCCTCCTCACATCCAGTTGGTGGAGGCTGAGATAAAGCCATTCTGGCCATTTTGATTATATCATTTTGAATTTCCCCCTTTTTGGGGGGGTTAAAAATGGAAAAAAGAGAAGAAGATTGTCTCCTTTACCCATTTAGAAAGTAACTGGTCAAGTACCAGCCTATGGAAGTCGATTAAGTGCAGAAGATTCTGACTCTGACATCCATTTTGTCCAAACACGGCCCAGATAATCACTCCCTATGTCTTTTGCTTTCAGTGCAATCCCTTTCTTCCTTGATCTCAGCTTTCTGCCTCCTTCATCCCATTTCCCATTTTTTTCAGTTTGTTCCCTTTCATATCACTTGAACTTTCTTTCCTTCTATATGGTTCTTGCTTCTGAATCTCAATCTTTTCCCAGGTCCCCTAAAATACCCGAGTCTTCCATTTCCTGCTTGGTTTTAGTTCTTTCATGCAGATTTTCTTCAACTTAAACTTTTTGCTTCTCTCCGCTTCTCCTTCTCTGTTTTTCAAAGAGCCTTTCTCTTCCCTTCAATTCCCTACTTTCTCAGTTGTTCTTTTCAGACATGCTTGTTTACTACATGCATCTCCTCCTCCTCCTCCTCCTCCTCCTCCTTCCAGGCCCTTCATAAATCTCTGAACCCTTATACTCTCTGTATTCCAACAAAAAGCAGTTGAGAGAAGAATTTGATTATCACTATCTCAGAGTAATGCATGAATTCAAAATAATACTGAATTTTTCTGGCCTTTTCTGGTATTTGAAAATGGACACATTGAAAAAAGTGCATATATAGGGAGTGTCTATGTGGACATGATAATTGTTCAACACAACATGAAAACTCTACTGTTTGAAGCACATTTGCCTAAGGATTTGTGTTTGTGTTTGTGTCAGTATGAAAATGTGTGAAGACCATTGGGGAAGATATCACTACTCCTTTTCTTTAACACTTAAAACCCCTCAGCCCCTCATGGGCTGAGAGGTTTTAAGCAGAGACAGAAGCCTTTAATCATATTTCCCATCCAGCAAATTTGCAAATTAATTGCTGGATGTGACCGAGAGGTGAGAGCCTGGGAAGAAAGGAAGCAATCCTTTCAAACAGCATTAAAAGATATAATGGATTTTGATTTGTATTTTATCAGCATATTGCACTTTTGTTTATATAGGAACGGCTTATGTGAGCTACCCAGGGATTTGGGACCAAGTGGATTTATCCTATCGAGATTGGAAAACTAGACACATTTACCTAGGTAATTGCACTCAACTCTCACTGTAAGGCTGAAAACATAATTTAGTGCAGTGTAGTACCTCCCTCCTCTCCTGCATTTTATTTGTATTTTCTTCATTTATTGGATTTGTTAAGGCTCCAGAAAGACTCTATATATCCGATACATACGCTTCAAAAAAACAAACAAACCCCCAAACATAACCAAAACAACATAACTGCCCAGACAAAAGAGCAGCAATGAAATTCAAATAGACAGTGGCTCCACAGAGGCTCCCAGGCTTGTGGGCCAGTCTTGATGAAGTCATGAGCCCTGCATATCCTGGGGGAGAGGAGGGAGGGATATTGTTCCAGAGAGCAGCAGCTATGATAGAGAAAGCATGCTTCCTTGGTCCCACAAGATATGAACATGTAATTGACAAGAACACACCGGACTAAAAAAAGAAATCATAGAAATAATTTGTGATATGTAATATCATATGTAGTATCTTCATATTCAAATGTGTCCCAGTGTGCTGAAAACAGATAGCATAATTTAAATATGCGATGGGCCACACATGCTTAACATTGATTCATTTTTAAACCTTCATGGCTGATTCTCTAAATAGAAAGGCCTCCAGAGAAGAAGCAAATTTCATATGGGACAAAGCTTTCTGAGCCTCCTTTCTGAGGATCGCTGGATCTTCAAAATGGAGATTTCTTAATGAAGACATCTCAATTGAAACTGGACTTTGAACACTGGGCTTGCTCCATACTCAGATTAGAAAATTCAAAGTTTAAAATGGAGAGCTTCCCACATTAAAAAGGTCTTGTTGTCACCAGGCTTTGCTTCAGAATCAGAGACTGGTGTGCAGAACAGTATCATGGTCAGGTTCAGTGGATTTGGAATGTAAATAGATTAATGTAGTTCTTGGCCAAACAAGAAAACTATAATTAATATTTTCAGAACAGCTAAACCGAGAATGAAATCATGATTACATTTACAGTACATATGTATTTAAAGCTTTTCTACTCTGCTTTTTTTATAATTAAAAACAATTGCTTAATTTTGGAATAACTCAAGTTAATAGGCCATCTTCAAATTCTAGCTTTCTTCAATGGCTTATTCCAAAAGGGAAATTATAATTAATGGACGATTGCTTAATTTACATGCCACTTCACATATAGTTAGAAGCAGAGGTTTATGAGTACTTTCAAGAAGCTTCTTCATTCCTAAGTCTATGCCCTTGAAAATAGAATGATCTAAATCCAACCAGTCAATGTGTAAATTGATTGATTGATTTGTGTTCATTTATTTGTGCTGGAGCCTATCTTGCACCTAGTCTAAGGTTTCTCCTAGTCTCTTCTCCAGTCCATTAAACACTGGTACCTTGTGGGACCTCAGAAGTGTCCCTTCTCTGTTGTGGGCCCTGGTGCTCTGAATCAGTATCCCCCAAGAGATAAGGATGGCACCCTCTGTAAAGTTCTGTCAAGTTTTGAAAACTTGGCTTTGGCCCAGGCTTGGGGTTGATGTCTATTATTTGTTTAGGATCCCTGTTTTGTTGATTTTGTTGTTAATCAGAATATTTTAGTTGGGTCTGTTTATCTGATTTTGTGTTTATTTTTTTGTTTTTTCTAGTTTAATATGCTGCCCCAACTCACAAATAAATAAAAGAGAGGCAAACTCCCTCCCTCTCTTTGAAGAGGGGAGATCAAAGATATAAACTGTTTGTTACTTCATGTTAATAGGATATGCCACAGAAGCAAGCACCAATGTACTGCATAAAGGGGAGTTCTCTTTTATTATTGGGGCCCCTCGCTATAATCACACTGGAGCCGTCTTCGTGATGGCAAGTGTTGGTCGCAAGGAACTTCAGAAGAGATTGCTGCTCCTTGGCAAGCAAGTGGGTTCTTATTTTGGCAGTTCCATTGCTGTGGCTGACCTCAACAGTGATGGGTGAGTCCATGGGAGGGAGAATTTGAAAGAAGTATTAAATCGCTTTATTTTGAAATACAGGTAAAAATGACTGCCTTTCCCCATTAATAGGTGGCAGGACTTAATCATTGGAGCACCACACTACTTTGACCAGAAGGAGGAGAAGGGTGGGGCTGTCTATGTATACATGAACCTTGGGGGAACATTCTCCAGCCATTCCAGCCTCACACTGACTGGACCCAGCGGTTCTTCCTTTGGTTTCTCTGTGGCTCACATTGGCGACATTAACAAAGATGATTTCCAAGGTTAGACTTTTTTTTGCTCTTGTCACAGTGTTATGTTTTACTATTTATTGAGTCTTGTTGGACTGTACCCCTTTATATGGCCTAAAGCAGTTGGGAAACTGCCAGTCAGGTAGGGAGGAAGGATCAAGCGGGGAATTATCCTTGAATCGTAACAGTACACCTAACCACCCCTAAGTTCCATGGAACCTCATCTCTTTGTTCCCAAGGCAAGCAGTCTGGGAAGATTCTGGTATTATAGGCAAAACACAATAAAGTAGGCAACTATTGGGATTTCGAGAATGTTGGAATGTTTAGTAGGCAGAAAGAAGGCAAAGCCTCTTTAGCAGTTCACAGAGTATAGTTATGCAGATAATTGCTTTAGTCTGGCAAGATTCTGTCTATAAGCAAATAACTTTACATGTCATTCTTAGTTCTTTGGGCCTGAAAAAACTGGATAAAGGGTCATTAAATAAGGACCATTTGTACTATACATCTGATATTTGGGAAAGAGAAAGAAATTATTTTCATAGTTATAGTTCAGCCATGCACGCACACACAGAGAGACTCAGACACATACATAGACACACACACACATGCATTGATTTTTTTTCTTAGTTAATTGTCAAGAATCTATATTTATGTTGCCCACCTGCAATCACTTTCTCAGCAGAATTCCTTCAAGCTTTCCTTTGAATATTATAAGGGCTAAACTGAAAAATTCCTTGTTAGATTTTTGACTAGTGACAGGAAGTAATATAAATACTTGTTTTGAAAAGTTATGTTAAAGTACATTTGATACAGTTCCAGTGGGAATCTAAAAAGAAACCTATCTAGATAAAGTATAATAAGAACTGTAAGATCTCATAAAAATGGAAGCTCTTCTTCTTCTTTGTACTCTTCCCTTTCAGATATTGCCATTGGGGCACCCTATGAAGGTTCGGGGAAAGTATACATCTATCAGAGTGGTGTAGGTGGCCTTGCTAATAAGCCACAGCAGGTAAAGGCATATTTATCATCTTATCTCTTTATCATTTTTATCTCTTTGGGTAAAGCATATTTGTAAGTTTATATGCAGCATATCCCCATATTGTTCAGTCAGTTACAGGAAAATTATTTGGCAACCAAAGACCACAATCAGTAGGTTAATAAGGTTGTTGGATGACATATGGCTGGTAATTATATCCTCCTTTTTTATTTTGGGGAAAGCCTTCAATTTTCTAGCATGTGATACCAACCAGTCACTCTTGGCAATGACCAACTTTCTCTAATCTCAAGATTGATACCAGATTGGTACCAGGTTTCCTGCAAGAGTCCCCACTTTGAGACTGGGAGAAGCAGTTGGTTGTCCCTCATTTTCAGGAGATCAGAGAGCTGAAGCCCCAAACTCTTGTTATCCAGTAATGGTGTCAGCACTTCCTGACTACGATTTCTTTGCCTCCAGTTACATATATTGCATCTTATTATTTTTGTGAGCTTCAAGACTATTTCATAATTGTTGCAGGATACAATGTTTGTGCTTGATTTACTACATACATGAATACGTCAACACTGGAAGTCCCAGAACTCCTCTCCAGATCAATGTAACCTAATGATGCTAATACTAGTCCTACTGTTTATTCATATACGCCTGGCCACCAACAGCTCCATCACAGATCTTAGTCTCATTTTTAAATATCCTTCTAGTCTTTCACTTTCGGCACCTCTTTGCAGATCATTAGTGGGGAAGATTTTAATCCTGTCATCAAGACCTTTGGCTACTCCTTCAGTGGTGGAATGGATGTGGATGGAAATTCCTATCCCGATCTCCTGGTGGGAACTCTCTCAGAAAATATCTTGCTGCTTAGGTAAGTGTGGTAAAAGGAGCTAAAAGCAGTCTTGGGTTGTTTTCCCCACTTGTATTTATTCATTCTGATTAATTTAAAAAAAGGAAAATCTATTTTAAGAAGGAAATTCCAATCTCTCTGTTAGGGTAGCCTTTCCAGGATAGTGTCTGTCTGTCTGTCTATCTATCTATCTATCTATCTATCTATCTATCTATCTATCTATCTATCTATCTATCTATCT